>JAVIWC010000012.1:0-15379 GCA_031894815.1 Creontiades dilutus | reverse complement strand
AGAGGATGTCGTAGTTCATCCCAATCCCATGACTCAAAGAGAAGGTTCTTTGTAACACCAATTTAAGGGTAGTTTTTCGGCCACCGCACAAAATTTTGGGGGTCAAGGGATCTTTTGGGCCTTGGATTCAAATTGAGCACGAAAAATACATAGGGATACTCTAGTTTACTTGACGGATCTTGACTTTTTTTTGTGGGGCTGTGTAATGATTCCTAGGTAAACATACGAATACAGGTAGAAATCCAACAGAATCACTTATTTGGTTTTCGGTTTGGTGTTAACAAAAAATGTTTTCACTTCAACGGGCAGACACCCTTGTATTTATACATTTTAAATTCGACCAGTTTAATGAGCTCAAAAAGGGATGTCTAAGGTGCTCACGGTACCTTTGTTGTGAAGGGATATTTTAACCCACTCCTTATCACTTCAAAGCTTTAGAGAGGTGGCAGATCTTACATTTTTTCACAAGCTTGTGAGTGGAGATTTCCAATCCTCATCACATCTCTCTAAAGTCAAACATAAACCTGCCTCCTCTGAACTTTCTGTTGTGCTGTTCGCTTCGGAACCATGTGTTGTCATCTATCCTGCGATCAGTCGTCCAACGTAGCCTTCCTTCATACAATCCGCCTCGTTTAATAGTTGTTTTCTTTTTGGAGAACATCGACTCCTGGAATTTATCAAGATCGTCGTATTTTCGTCCTTTGTTATCAGCAATTTTGAATTCTTCGCTTGATTTGGACGTCCTTCGACACCTCTTTACATCTCCAAATCACATCGGAATATGTGAGTTGCTTGATTTTCAAATGCCACGTTGTGCCTGTTGCCACAAGTTTCAACTGAAACTGAATATTTCAGATTCAAGGCACCTTGAGGCAACAGATTCGAACAACACCGACAGAATTGACTAATTCTACTGTCAACAGCATTGTATATGCTTCGATTGGTTCGCTTCATGCCCTGCGATTTAGGTGAAATTCGTGTTGGAGATCTCTTCATAAAATCCGATCAGTTCGTTCCGAAAGTACAATAATTAACTCTATACTATAAAATCCTTATATATACGAACGCTTAATGATTCTTTTATTTTATATACAATCATACGTCTCACAAACGCAGTAAACCTTGAATAAACATTTTTTTACTTGATTAGAAAATTCAAATTTCATTTACATCATTTTTACAATGTTACATTCTACAATTGAATAATTTAACTGATGACCGAGCTGGATATTGCAATTCTGTGGCTACTCACAGTGAAAATTTACATCAATTTTTTTTGGGATTGCGGTACGGGGTATCTGCAATAACACTATAAATCCTGATGTTTACACCACATTTGTCAAACGTTGAATTCCATGAACATGATGTAATTAATTGTTATTTCTCGTTATAAAAATTTTCCTAATTTCGCGCGTTACTTAGTATACATAGGTTAAATTGTCCATTTATTATTATAAATTATTTAACCTGCTGAATTGTTTTTTATTATTCATTTTCCGTTGCTTTGTGTAGTACCACGTGAATCAGCTCTTAAAGTTTGATAACTTCTTTTTGAATTCAATTGCTCACTATTTACAATTTTGGGTTCGTCAACTTAGATTTATAATTTTTTCAATCAAAAAAATTTAGGGACTATTTGCATGAAATTTTGATAGGATACTGACCGTTCGTCCATTGCCTCTGTATTTTGTCGTCATTTGAGCAAATGTATATTTTACTCTTGGCAACTTGAGTCTGTATGATTTTGATTGCCGCTGTCTCACATCAGCAAAATATATGTTTTTGTGTTTACGGATTAGTTAATGATTCTTTTATTTTATTTCTCTTTATACAATCATACGTCTCACAAATTTACCTTTAATAAACGATGTACTTGATGAATTGGTTAAAATTATCAATACCCCTTTCAAGTATTCCGCACAACTACCTTCTGAACAGACCGTTACGTCGTTTGCCACGTGTGTCAATGCTTTCCTGGAGTCAAGTGACTATGATATATTTAGTACCTCATCCCACACACTGAAGGATCTACGGCTGAGATTCTCTGGGGAGTGACTCTCACGGGAGTGACTGAAATTGAATAAATCAAAGTAAAAAATGTTTTATTTTATTTTGAAGGAACTGGGGTGTGTAGCACCCCACTATGCATGAATGCGATAGAAAAACTGCTGTGCTAACCTAGGGTTAAGAACTTTGAGCATGACTAGAAAACACCCTCACCGATTCTTCAAAAGGTCTCAAAATGTCGTGGCTGATCGACCGCAAACGTCTCCCCAGAGCCCGTGAAGCCCAGGTAGCCTCAGAATTTGTTCACCTCTCTGCCTCGTCCCTCGTAGCTGTTTCTCTTGATTAGACCGATACTATTTCCCTCCACAATGAGCCCGGTGGAGAGGGCAAAAACCCCTTTGAAGATTTTCCTCTTCCCTTGAAAAGTCCTCCTCAGTTTAAGGATTTACATTGTGGTCCCTGACCGGTTGACCCCACCTGCCGTTTCCCCCGCTATGAAGTAACGAACCGTTTCTTACGCTTATTAACCCTCACAAAGACCCGCCGGACCTGAAAGGTAAAGCGTATTGATCTCCCTTTATAGGAGTGGCCCTTCGCCGTTTGATATGTCAAGACCAGATGAGAATTTTCTCATGCCGGGGATCAAAAGACTTTGTAATGTGTGGTCCAGATACATCATTTCCACATTATGGCCCCCTTTTACGCGCTTTTAGCATAATATCAAGAGAAAGATTTTTCGAGGGAACCCCAGAATGCCCAAGAAGTTCACTCATATTCCGTGGGTGGTCTTCTACATCGGTTCCAATTCAAGATTTTTTCAACGAGGAACCTTTTTCACTACCAAGAAAAAACGCTGCAAATTATTAAATACAGGCTTATTATTTTAACATTTTGATTAGTGTGTGATATCTGATCAGAATTTGAGTCATCTGTGTTTGTGGTGGGTTGACTATTGTTGATTGAATGACTATTCAAAATTTGACATTTTAAAAATTCCGCGAAAAAAGCATTTAAAGTTATTACTACAAAATAGGGATGGGATATTGATATCGATATTATGGATATTATCGATGTTTTGGCTCCGATAACATCGGTTTGGTTCACTCTCCACTCGCTGAGAAAATTCCATCTGGTGTGCTTGCTACCTAACATGAAAAAAAAAATTTATTAAAAATTCTTTCAACTGCCGTAGTATTAGAGAATTTTCGGAGAAAAAAACGATTGTTCTCGGTCGAAACTATTTTCAAAAAATGTTTGCACCAAAATACGTCTCAAAGCATATTAAATCCACTGTCAAAAGGCACCAAAACTCATTCCAGAAGACAACTCTCGATAGAATTGAGAGAGAAAGCTCAAATTTGCACAAAAAATCTATCTAAGCTTTCAAAAGGCTAAGTTTGAAGGTGGGCACAATCGCCTCACTCGAAGGGGAGATTTGGGGCATTTCAAATGAGGGAAAATCACCCGCAAACCCCCAAGTAGGTGACTCTCTTTTATAAAGGTTTTGTGAACTATCACACGATGGTGAAATTCAATTGGAAATATCTCAATACGTCCTAACTAGGGCAGTTTGAAGATGATAAAACAAGGTAGATGGGCGAAATTGGAAAACAAAATTATGAGATTCTTCAGCTTTCGAAAATTTCCAAATTAAAATGAGGTATCGCAAGTCAGAAAATAAAATTGTTTTTTGCGTAATTTTTCCACATGCAAACCTAGTTGGAAAAATTTGCTCATTTCGTCATGCTACATAACTGGAACTTTTTACAATCTTCTTCAATGAGTTATCATTTGTCACAAAATAAAACTGTTGATTTTGCATCAAAACCGTGTGATAAGGATGCTGTTAACTAATAAGGACACCGATATCGAAAATATCGATAATATCGACGTTTACACCCGATATTGGACGACATATTGATGCCAACACTCAAACATCGACATCTATATCAATTTCAATGTTTTGTCTCGATGTCCTCACTACAATACCACAAGAACAAATTTATGCCACCTCATTGCAAAACACATAGCAAAAACTAACCATAATCCGGTTATTAAAGACTGGAAAATGGCTGAATTGAACCAAATTTTGAAAAAAGGAACATCAAAGAAATCGTCTGTATTTAAAAAAAATAAAATAACAGCATTAACAGTTAATACTATAGAAGAGATGTAAAATGGCTTACAGCGACCTGCCATGCAATACTAATTTAATCAATATACCTTATTTATCTTTTTATTTTATTTATTCAACAAATTAACGGGCAGTAGCACTATTGACAAAAATTTACAATGAATAATACATGATATAAAGTTTATGAAATGAAAATAATCTCAATATTACTTAATTGTATAAATATAAGTAAAAGGAAAAATTAAAATTACAACTTGTTTGACTGCTTGTATAATGAATGACATTTTTGGAGACCTGAGGGGATCATTGAGGGGCGCGATGATTGCTCAGGACCAATCGACGAAATCTCGGGAGCGAAGAATCGAAGAGATCAATCTCCTATCTATTAAGATTTTGCTGGATTCTGGCGAGCGGGGCGTTAAACAGATAATTCGTGCCAGCAACTTGAGGGTAAAAGTAGGTGTGTTCCATGTCTCATGATTTGGAACGAAAAAGTTAAGGATTTCAAGTAGCTGCGGGGCATCGATCAAACTGTTTGCTACCTTGTAGATCAGTAGTGCATCAGCAAACATCCTCCTCTTTTCCAATGACAAAAGACCACTCGCGCTCATGGCTGCATCAACATCAAATAATTCCCACGGAGTACCTGACTTGTACGAGTAAAAGCACAAAAACTTCCGCTGATCTCTCTCTAGAGATGACTTGGCGTTACTGTAGAGGGGAGACCATACTGTGGACTCTCGAGCGTGGGGCGCACCAATGTGTTGAAGAGAACAAGCAGTGTGCTCAAGCCCGAAAAGTCATGGGAGGAGCGCTTGATGAAGCCGAGTGTTCTCATTGCCTTGCTTGTAATAAAGTCAATATGGCATTTAAAGATGAGTGCCTTGTCGAAGTTCACACCGAGGTCTCTCACAAAGTCCGGTCGAGGTAGAATGATACTTACCATTGATTAGACAAATGGGGTTCTGAGAGAGAGAAAAGATCGCCTGGCATTTTCCAATAATCAATTAACACTCTCAACACAGCTCGATATCATGCTGTCAAACTCCTCAATCGCTTCCTATCTCACAAGACACACGATCAATATGGAGAAGAAACAACACTCGTAAGTGGTTTAAATCCTAAAAATCTTCACTCTTTCAAATATCTACGTTCCTTGCGAACCAAACGTGAATTTTCGCTGGTGACCCATTTCGGATTTTAATTTGTCCAAGATGTCATTTTTCTTACGTTATCTATAATAAAAATGTATTTTATGGTGAAAGCTAGTGGTGAAATTGACAATTGGATGCGAAAATAATAAATGTAGTAATAAGCAGTGGCTGTAAAAACGGAGTGAAATAGAACGTTGTCTATATTTCCGCGGAAATAATGAGTATGCAGTTAGGTTTCAATGTTGGGTTCAAGAATAAACATAATCTTAAAGCTTCTGTGGGTTCGGTTAAGGACAAAATTAACGTTCAGGATGAAAGTGGGGTTTATAAACTAAAATGTTCATGTGGGCTTGAATACTGTGGTCAAACTGTTAGGACATTTAGGGAACGAATAAATTAGCATGAAAAGGATTTCAGGGGCGACAAAGGTGATTCTGCCTTTGCAAGTCATCTGAATGAGTCCAATCATGCCTTCATTTTCTATCTGACAAACAGGCAATATGTAGAATTTCCTCACTTTTGCCCAAAGGGAGGTATGTTGGATGTGCTAGAGAAATTCGGCGTTTTCAAGAGTGATAGGTCAGGAAAGTGTTTAAATGATGTTATCTCTCGAATATTAAAACGTTGGTGTGTTTATTTTTGCAATACGTTTGGCTCCCCTTCTCCCCTCCCTTTCTCTTTGTAAGCCTTGATTGGCATTGGTTGGTCCTCCCCCCCTTTCACTACCCTAAGCAAATGAAATTTCATCTGGGCTTATATGGGTCATTTTCCCAGAAAGGGCCAATCTTTGTCTGGAGAGGATTCTGACTTCTCATTATTGATTTGGGGATCAAACAAATTTTCTCGATACACTATCAATCTCGCTCTACGATATGCAATCAACACATAATGCATTTACATACCATTTAATACTTAAATTTAAATTTTAACAGTAAATTGTCCTGTAGTCTGCCTGTCCTAAAATGAATTTTCCAACTTTGCGCTAACATTGTGAACCATTGATTACAGTAATAATAACAATAACTGTTATTGTCCCGGGATTCTGGAGATTCTTCAATACATATCTAAAGATTTTAAAAAAAATGGTTCGCGGATTTTCTAAGAAGCTCACAAAACGAGAAGGAGTTTAAATTCGAATGTCCGGAGGTTTTTGTTCTTAGTCTGCCTTCTTTGTGTTTTCGTATTTTGGCGGCGTACTCTCATCTCCCGTGGTTTTAACTCCACCACACTATGCGTGGTTGTACATTTGGTTATGAAATAAAAAGGTGGGAATAATCAGGGGGATAATTAGGTTATCTCATCTGGAGGTGTGTGGTGGGGAGTTCAGTTATAGAAACGTGGTTTCCCAAGCAGCATCGTTCTTTAGTCTGCCAGCTGAGAAACGGTAAGAAATTAAATTATTCCTTTTTTCTTGTCTCAAAATGTAGAGTTTACCGAGCTTGTTCCGTTTGTATAGTGGTTTTGCTGAAAAGCATCACTAGAACCCGACAAAAGGTGAAACAAACAAGTTTCCAAGCACTGTCTTGTGTCTTTGGCCTGCCCTCCATATGGGCAGGTAAAAGACTTCGTTCAAGTCATTTATCAATAGGAGTATTTTTCATAGCTATAATCTCTCTTCAAGTTAAATTATTGACAATAATCATAATTAAATCAGAACATCCTAAGTATTTGAAAAGTAATGAAGTATAATTACCTATGGTATCGGTCTGAATCTAAGTGTTTATCAATTGTTTCAAGTAGTAATTTTGCTAAATATTTCTCATTGTTTCAATTTTGGTGATTACAAAACTTGAACCTGATGTGTTGTTCCTTTGGTTTAATGATAGTTCAATTTTGGACAATGAAATTATTGCGAAGGAAGCATGAACGAATAAACTGGATTTACTTTGTGATAGTGAATTTTTGTTATCAATTAATTACATTTATAAAAAAAAATTTTGCTGTAAACCTACCCTCTTGTAAATTTTTTGTTGTTTCATTGTCTGGCAATCCATTTTCATTATTAATATTTGAAATAATTAATTATTGTCAAAAAGCCAGTATACAAAGCGGCCTGCTTATTTAAATACAATTTCTTTTAACCTGTAAAGATGACCTCAAACTGATCTTTTAAAGGTCAAAAAATTTTTGCGGATTTTCTTTCTGGAACAAAACGAGAGGAGTTTCGAATGTCAGTTTTTTGACTTAGTCTGAGATCCAGTGTGTTTTTATTTTGGCGGCAACTCTTTCCCGTGGTTTCTCAAGAAATAACTCCACCCATGAAATAGGAGACACATTTGGTTATGAAATGGCTGCCCATAATCAGCATTAGCTTATCGTTTGTGTGGTAAATTCAGTTATAGAACGTTTTTCCCAACAGCATCGTTCTTTAGTAATCAGTAGATTTATTTGTATTAATCTAAATTATTCCTTTTTTTGTCTCAAAATGTAAGTTTACCGACTTTCTATATGTTTGTATAGTGGTTTTGCTGAAAAGCATCACTAGGTTTGTTTTTTATCAAAAGGTGAAACAAACAAGTTTCCAAGCACTGTTTGTGTCTTTGGCCTCCCCTCCATATGGGCAAAAGAAAAGACTTCGTAAGTAAGTCATTTATCAAAGTAGTATTTTTCATAGCTATAATATAGTCATTTTTAATTAAGTTTCAATAATGCATAATTAAATCAAAATACATTTGAAAAGTAATGAAGTATAATTACCTATGGTATCGGTCTGATGACTAGGTGCTTCTATCAAGTTTCAAGTAGTAATTTTGCTAAATATTTCTCATTGTTTCCTTTTGGTTTATTATTCTTTTAAATAATACTCCTTTGTGATAGTGCAGGTCCGAAAAATTTTTGTTATCAATCGATTACATTTGTTGTCTCAAAGCCTGCTAGAGGTGTCTTTCGTCTGGCAATCGACTTTCATTATTAATATTTGAAATAATTAATTAGGTGCCTTACAGCGCGGCCTGCCTTTGAAATACAATCCACATAGTGTAAAGATGACCCCTGATTTTTGCCAGAACTCAATTTCAAGTTTAGATTTTCTGAAAACGAGAGGTCCGGATTCGCCCTTTCTGGGAACATGACCCATATTAGATGAGCTATCTTTGGTGTACTTTCAGTTCATGTTGCTGATGATGACCTTATCGTCGAAATCGATCCAACTGTGTACTCATTATTTTCGTGGAAACATAGATAACGTTCTACATTACTCCGTTTTTATTGGAATGGGTTTCCATAACTTCGTCGCGAGTGACTTAGTCCGAAGCAGTGGCTGCTATACTGCCCACCCAACTTGGCTTTTCGTTGAAAAATGTCTAACATACCCTTTCAACATAGTGTAGCTAACCGAATTACTGGTATTTTAGGTTTTGCAATATTTGTACGCAATTATTATGAGTCTCGAGTACAACTTTTGGCTATGAACCGCATTATGGGCAAAGAAGAAGGGAAGTAGAGAACATGGGAAGCGGGAAAACGATTCGCTCCAGACGATTGTTCCGGATTGGGCCAACACCCCGAGGGGCAGCCGGCAAACAAATCAGAAGAAACCAATCGCCCATATCCCGTATTCACGTCCACGCCTTGACAAGTTATCCGCCCCAGCTTCAATAAAAGGCTTCGCTCACCCCTTCGGGCTAAATTAATAAAATCATACCGCAAGTCCCTTCTCTTCAAGCGTGTTCTCCCCTAAGGGAATAGGGGAAGGTGTTTCCAAGGATCCGAAAGAAAAAAAAATACGGTCGCCTCACGAATCACAACGCGCACGACATGACGGATTGACGTATTTTGCGGGAACTTTGAGCTGAACGTTACAAAATTTACGAAGCTCCGCTTTGAGCGGCAACCATACGTGGGTTACGTTATTTTTTGACAAATCGCATTATCTCAGTGAGGCTGACACACCGCGTGAAAAACACAGTTATCACGTTGGAAAGGAACAGGAAAGTTAAGGCGACACGTTTTATTTTACCAAGTAAGAACTAACAGAATTTGACATGATTAGAATTTTATTTTACCAACAAAATTCTATCATCCAAGGATGTCAAAGTAGGTTTAAATAATAAAAATTATAACAAAGCTTCATTGTGTTCTGTAAAATTTTTTTTTTTCCATAATTTTATATTGCACCAAGTAATAACTTATTAACAATATTATTCTGACTTAAATTCTCTACATAATTATTGACACTCAAGATCCATTACTCCAGTCCATGTCCTTCTGAGGTTCAGCACATTCACTTCCTACACAAGTTCATGTGGTTTTGTGCGCTTAAGGCGCCTAGTTAGGTCTTGCACATCAAGTAGCTTCACAGCTTCTTCGTTGACATGACCTCGTAGTCTGGCTAGATGAGCGGTAGCCCTCTGTTTGATTATTTCGTCTATGCTGTCCACTTCCAGTTCGCGGTGAAGAGCATCATTTCTAAAGTACCAAGGTGCATCAGTGATGCATCGTAGTACGGTATTCTGAAAACGCTGGATAATCAGTCTATTGGTTGGAGCTGTACAGCCCCACAACTGTGCTCCATTCGTCCAAACTGGCTTAAGCACTTGATTGTACAGAAGCAGCTTGTTACCAATGGTCATGGAGGATTGCCTGCCAATAAGCCAGTACATTTTTCTAAGTTTTATCACCAGTTCGGCCTTCTTCTTTTTCACATGTTCTTTCCACCTGAGCTTGGCGTCAAGCGTCATGCCCAGGTATTTGGCTTTATTCGCGTAGGGAATTGCCACGTTGTTGAGGTAAAGTGGGATGTAGTTGATTTTCTCTGTAAAATATATAAAGTTGACGAACCAAACGAAAGTGGGGATTATAAACTTAAATGCTTTTACAAACTCGTATAGAAGGGCAGACGAGTAGAAGTTTTAGGGAAAAAATAGAATAACATCAAGAGTATTTCAGGGATAACATTTGCCAATCATCTGTCAGAATCGAGTCCCAATTGCACTTTTTATTTAAAAAATAAATAGTCTGTAAAGTTCGTTCACTTTTTTCCAAAAGAAGGTGTTTTGAGAGTCCTAGCAAAGTTTGAAATCATCAGAGCCTTAGAGCTGGGAAAGTTTCAATGAGGATATTCCTAGATACCTACGTTCTTCCATTAATAGGTTCGTTTTAAAATAGGTATGAATTTTCATTTTTCTATTTCTTTCATTTTTCTTAGGTTTGTTGCATTACCTTTGTCAATTTTCCTCAATATTGTTCAACTCCCCTCATCACCTTTCCCGACCAATAGAATTATATCTCTTTTCAGCTTCACAGAAACCACACGATTGGATGTTCCACATACCTCTCGACCAATGGGATAGAAGCTTCCTTTCACCTGTCATTATACAGAGTGTCCCATCTATATGGGCCCATTAAGGAATCACAGCCATACGGTGCGAGCTATCCGGAACCGGAACTTTTCTTTTGTATTTTCACTCTGCTTGAAGGCGATGGAATCCGTTCTTAATTTTGCTATGTTTTAGTGCCTCAAATCTTCAATTATAACTTGAGGTTACCTCTCGACCACCTTTTTTATCTTAATTTTCGATTCCACGTTGAATTTGAGAGAGAAAATGCATTGTTGAAGAATTTCTTTGGAGACTTTCTTTCAATGTTATTTCACTTTTTACGAACAAAAAAAATCAGTGGATTCTTTTAGAAAAAAACGCTTCTCTCCAATTATCCTCAATACTTCGAAAATTAATAATCATTATTCAAGGTGATCCGATTCAAGCTTGCTTAGCTATTCCACCAGATGTGGTACGAAGAACAACTTCTTCGGTGAGAAATCAACTCGCAATCTGTTTACAGAAGCAAGAGGGTCTATTTGAAACGTAGGTAAGGTAAAACACAAATTTGAGTATTTTTATTTGATCAACTGATCAGAATCAGCATTCATCTTGGAAATTGAACTGGTTTTGAAAAACGGCCATTTTAAAAAATTGTATTCTCAATATGACCGTCCCTAGTTTCCTCGTTTGTTGGGCTATCCTAGAGCTTCTACTGGATAGAATCAATTTTGTTCATCTGGTATTGAATTTAATGATATTAAACACGTAAGGAGGGCAAAATGTCAAGTGGCCACTACTGACACATGCACGTGGCCACTACTGGAAATTTCGTAATTTGATGTGGCCACAACTAGATCAAAATAAAGGTGTGATAAAAAATTAATAAAAAATAGAAAAAATTGTTCTTTTTGATAGTTTTAGGCAATGGATATGTTAGAAGAGTCGGGCTATAAAAAATTCAGATAAAAATTAGTCCTGAAGAAAGTCAGTACTACTGTTGGCCCACAATTGTCATAAACTGTAAAGGAAAAAAATTTTTCTTAACTGTGGGGAAGGTACCGTTCCTTAATGTTTTTTGGATCAAATAGGTGTTATTTCTTCAGAAAATTTTACGTGCCACCCATTTACTACCACTTGAACGTAAAAACGTAAACTTCATATTTGATGAGTAGGTTTGGATGTTAGAATGGCTTCAAATTTGAAGAAAAAAGCTCCTGGCGAATTATATGGTTTATTCAATTCAAAATCAGCACCACTTGGCAGCAGCATCTGACATTATTATTCAATACTTCGAAAATTCGGTGTGTGGAACTTTCACAGGTGATCCATTGATTTTTGCTTTCGTGACCAAGTGAAGAACAACTTTGAAACGAAGTTTCCAAAGAAATTCTTCAACGATTTATTTTCTATCCCAAATTCACGTGGCTCTATCCAAACTAAGATGAAAACGGGGTCAAGGTTCTCTAGTCTCTCAAAGTCCTCCAAGTTTCCATCGAAGTTTGAGGCTACATTCAAGACAAGACGGGCTCGAGAAAAATGAATTCGGGTTCTCCAGGATTCTGAGAGCTGAGTCAAACTTGCAGTTTTGAGGTCACAGCTCATGTCAAACTTGATCAGTCAGAGGAGAATGATTTCGAAGTGACTTCAGAGTATCATTGGAAATAGCTGAACAGTACGAAAGTGATCTCAAATGGATGACTGCACCTCTTGTCCATATTTTGTGGCATAGTTCTCGCTAAAGTTGGTGAATGTCGTTCGCCTTCAACTAGAGTTATCAACTTCGCGGAACTGGTGATAACTATCCCCTCGAATCGTTTCATTTGTCCAGCACGTCATCTGGTACAGTGGAAATTTTGAAGGATGTGTGGCTAAGTTGCTGATATTAAACACGTCAAGGGAAGGAGGGCAAAATGTCAAGTGGCCACTCAACTGAGACATGAAAACAGCCAGTGAAAGTTATTGGAAATTTCGTAATTTGATGTGAGTCACCAGCAGGTCTTGACGCATTGAGATCCGGAACAATTTCAAGACTGTGATCAAGAGACAACGGAGGACGTAATACAGTGCTGGAAAAGAAGTACTGCCAATCAAAACAATTCAGTTCTTTTGATAGTTACTTTTTACAAAATTTCCAAGGGTGTGAGGATATGTTAGGGCATTCAAGATGCCCTCCTTCGTCTGCTATGATTCTAAATGAGTTCTCAAGAAAGTCGAGTACTAAGACTGTTGGCCCACAATTTACAAAACTAATCAGAAAAAATTCTCAACTGAGGACAATCCATGTACCGGTACCGTTAACCCATTAATTCAATTTTATTAGATTTTGCCCACCTTGCAAATAGTGCCAATAAAACTTGTCTAGTAAAATTTGTAAATGTACTTTCTATTTACTACCACTCGATGCAAGAATTGACATGTCAAACTTCTGATGATGATTGTTGATGATGGAAACTGGCTTCTGTTGATAGGAAATTTGATGTTGATTTCAAAAATGTGGTCAAAATCTAAAAAATATTGAAAATAATTGGAAAAAAGCGTTTTCAACCATGCATTTTCTCTCCCGAATTCAACGTGGAATCGAAAACTAAGATGAAAAACTGGGTCAAGAGGTAACCTCAAGTTTCAATCGAAGATTTGAGGCACTAAAACATCGGAAAAATGAAAAACGGGCTCCACCACATTCAAGCTGAGTGAAAATACAATAGAAAACGTCAGGTTTAATTTGATAGCTCGCACCGTATGGCTGTAATTCCGTAAGGGACCAGGTAGATCGGAGTCCCCTGTATATAGCTTTTCCAAGTCAGATTCCGTCAATTTTCAAACCGACTTCAGAAGTTTCCAAACCAATTTCAGAAATTTACAAACCAATATCCGGAGTTTTCTATTTCACTTTCAGACTTTTTAATAAAATTAAATTTCAGAATTTTCCATGGTTCATCGAATTTGATAATGTGATCAATAACCGGGAAATGGGAAACAGCGTAAAAAAGTGGGATAAAGAGATGGAAAGAAGTAGGTAGCACACAATTATTTTATTGATTATATTGAGATGAAATTCGTATGGGACCGCAGGAGACCTTATCTGCATAATCCCTCAAAATATGAGCTAAATTCATCGAAAATTGTGGAAGTTATAGCTGTAAAAAGGAAATGCGGACTGACAGACAGGGAACCAAATTTGTTTAGTAGGCTACGGAACGCTAAATGCGACTGGAAATTCTGGTTTCGGACAACGAAAATTGTTTGGCTTTCCAAAGTGAACACAAGGCTTCCGCTACTTCGCAGACTCGGAAGCAAAACATGCTTATCAATTTCGATAAACGAGTTCCTTCTCACCTCTCGTAATAAGTTTTCAATTTCATTAATACAATTTGTGTGCTACCTACTTATTTCTTTCTCTTTATCCGACTTTTTTACGCTTCCACCCGGATACTGGTCACATTCCGCAATTGAAATGGAAAATTCTGGAATTGGTTTGGATATTTCCGAATCTGACTTTGAAAAGTTATACCACACGCCCTCATCTTAAATCTCGCTTTAATTCAAATTCCAAGAGTGCTATCGATATGTATGTTATTCTTATGATTCGTTTCCTATTTCACTTTAATTGTGCCGCAAACTTTTGAAAGGAAGTGAGAAATTGGAGGGAGTTATGCCTAAATAAGTGGTTTTCCTCGAAAAATATCGTCGACGTTACTTAGGATATAATTTTCAACAGATTTTCATGATTCCTCTTCCGTTCGATCCCAAATTTAGTCTACTTGTGCTACAAATCTCAGAAATTTTGTTTTCAGTGACAGGAGAAGGAATGGAGGGGGTGACAGCCAATCATTTCGACTGATTCCTGTCATTATTCTTTTATTCAATTAAGATATTTAGTATTTAAAATTATTTCAGCTCATTCAATATTCATTATCTAAGGGGGTGAACGGAGGGGGTAGATAAATCGTAATTTCCTCAATATTTTCATTTGATTCTATTGCTATCTCAGATTGTTCTAATTCAATTGTGGAAGGAGAGGAATAGAGGGGGTTATGGTGAATAATCGTTGTCCTCACATTTATTTTAAAGGACATAAATGTTTTTCAAACAGCTGGAGTTCATTTTTTATTTTATTACTTATCGAAGATTCCTATTTTGTCGGCATATGCCTGAATTTAATTTTTATATTGTTATTTAATAGATTTTTACAATTTTTTACGCATTATATATAATGGCAATTAACAATAATATGTCTGTCTGCGGACACGAGGACAAATAATCAGACCGACAGACAACAAACAAAGTTGTTCAGAAGGGTCTTAACGCAAATCGTGTTTGGAAATTTCGATTGGGGCTACAAAATATTTACCATCTCCCGTAAGTTTTAACAATGAAACTGGAAACTAAAACTACCTATAAATTTTGCGTGTATCTCATATGTATAACATATTTTACTTTTCCGAGGAACAGGACGAGTGTTATCTGTCCGAAACTGGTTGAGTCTATCTCAGACGTTGTATTTCACGCACATAGGAGAAAAACCTTTTAAGGCCCATAATGCACTTAGCCAAGATGATATCAGCTAATAGCAGTCTTATCAAGTCACGGAACATATTCTGCAGGTTTTCAAGGCGAAAGGTGGTGGTAACATGCGCCTTTTCCTGAGGAAGTGAAATCACGGAATGAACATGAAATTAAAGTAACAATAGTTGTTTCCCCCATAATCCGTGACCCTGGTTCGGTTACATTTGAGGGCCTGTTGCAGTTTATAGAGCAGCGTTAAATAGCAACGTGCACCCTAAAATTTTCTGGTTTAGCATCATAAACATAATTCAAAACGT
>JAVIWC010000011.1:0-153324 GCA_031894815.1 Creontiades dilutus | reverse complement strand
TGATTCAAATCGCTGAGGGTAACTTTCACCAATTAGAGAATGGACTACATTCGGATTCATTTCAATTAAACACTGATTCTTAATACTAATGAAGGCAAATATCCTGGTACCACGCTTGAAGCTTAGTTGGGAAGCTCATGTCATTAGAAACAAGGAAGAGTTTCTGCCTAAACTCAGAATAGTGTATTGGCTCATGGGGAGACAATTGAAGCTATCAATCCAAAACAAGTACACAGTGTTCATCCAAGTCCTTAAGCCAGTTTGGACTTGTGGAGCTCAGCTGTGGGGCTGCACGGCTCCATAAAAATGGAGACGTCATTTGATGATTCCAGAACAAGGAGCTAAGACATATTGTCCAAGCACCTCGGTACGAGACGAGATCCCTAGCTTCAGACCGAAACAACAAAGTAGGCTTTAAGCTGACAAACAGTGGGACACTTTCCACGAGTAAGCTGTCCGACTCCGTGACTCATGATATCGTCGGAGGACTGAATTCTACCAAACCACTTGACCTAGCTTACTTGTGAAGTGAAACTATTGTCATAACCACGAAAACTGTGTTATGTATCTTACTCTAGAATATTTATCCATATTTTGATAACAGTATCGGTATGAGATAAACTTTGTGCAAATTAGGTTAAAAAAAATTACGTCACGGCTAAAGCTTGCCCCGTGCTTAACCCCTTTTCTCTTTCAGTTGATTAAACGCGTTGGGATCGGTCAATTCCTGTTACGTGCCTTTCATATCCTCAAATATTCAATTATATATAGGAATATAATATCACAGCGATAATGTTAGGATATAAAGGCGGCTAGTGCCTCCAGACATAACGTGACTCGGCCTCAGTGAAAGATTGGGTGGCCGATTACCTTGCGCGTTGACTGATGCGGGAGTCACGTTTTATTTTGAAATCAATTCAATCTGACAATGCTAATTCTTCATGTTCAACAGGTTATGGGCCCGATTACGCAAATCAAGATCTTCTTTCATTCTCACGATCGTTTTGTATCGTTTATTGATATAGCATTTCATGATTGTGTAAGCCCTACAGAAATGAAGTTCGTATGAAGGAAACGAATGTCGATGAAAACGTTACTTCAGTTTAGAGTGTTTTAGATTGGTGTCGTTTGTTATCGTTCATTGATATATCAAATCATGATGGTGCAAGTTTTATAGAATAGATGTTCATCTGAAGAAACTGATGTAGACGAAAATGTGCAATCAGATTCGGAAAAATCAGCATTCCAACAGCAGTAGTGACGGGTTCAGCATACTCTATATTGGTTGTTGGAGTAAATGGAAGGATGGATGGTTCATTGCTTCAGTTTCAGTGTTTGACATCTCAAGACAACTTTTTAGCTTTCATTGACCAACCATACCATGAATGCGTATGACGAAATAAAATTCCTGTAAATATAGCGAAAATTGAAGACAATGTTGCTTCAGTTTAGGAGCGAGCAATAATCCAACATCAGTTGTTGTCCAATTCAAGTCTGCCATGCTGTTAGACGTGGAAAGCTTGTTGATGTTTGCTGATTGTTGATTGTTAGGGTTAAAGGAATTTGTGTTCGTTGCTTCTGTTTGGAGTGATTCTATTTTGATATCTCACGATAGTGAGCGTTTAATCATATAACATTCCATGATTAAGCTCGACAAAATGGATATTCCTGTGAAGAGAAAGGAAATGAATGGAAAAGTGTCTTAATTTCGTTTTGTTGCGGTTTGGCTTACACTTCTTTCTGGCTGACACTTCTGTCACAAGTTATGGTGATGGATAGAGACGATTCCTTGGATTAGTCATATGTCATGCAAAATTCATTCCAGATTTTTTTCTAATTCTTATCCAACACCCCATTTGAATATGGGTGAAATAATCTTTTGGCTTGCAGCTGCAGAAGCCTCTTTTTTAAATCTCAAATCAGAATTGAGTAGTGATCAAGTATTATTTCCATGTGACCCATCAAAATCAGTGTTCCTCACGAATGATGCGCGAATCCCGCAGTAATAGCTGCAATTTTCAGCTATGAAATGATAGTGTCATAAAGAATGCAATTTCATTAGATGCATCTCGTTATGTCTGTAATGAATTGGCCAATCCAGTTGACAAGTCGTCGAGTTTACTCGTTGATACTCACAAGGTATTCAAACCGTCCAGATCTTAGCAAAACGTCAGTCATCGTAGCCTCTTCTGTCACAACAGAGATGCTGTAGGAAATTCAGATGTTTTCAAGTTAAGAGCATCATTTTTCATTCAGATCCGAGTCAAAAATGAAATGTACATACTGAGAAAAAAAACAGTGAGTAGCAGAGAAGTTTTTTCTAAAACGCGACTATCGTGCAGACAAACAAACAAACACAAACAATTAACTCACTCACAAACAACACTTGGATGGTTTTGATTAACAAAAGAAGAAAAGATTCATCCATCTTCCTCCGCTCAAAAACTTGATTTCACATGCAGACATAACTTAATTCAATGTCACAACGTCTACTTCTGGATATTCTGAAGTTACAGTACTTGCGATTATTAATATTATCAGTTTTTATGAAGTATGAATTTAAAAAAAAAAAAAAGATAAATTATTGATAGCGTGCAAATTATTGATTGTTTCTGGACCTTTCTATCACAACAAATTATCGGGATGAATGAATCGTGATGTAGAGAGGCTATTCCTTGGATTAGTCATATGTTAAGATAAAACTCATTCCAAATTTTTCTTCAAAGTCTTAAAACGGGTGAAATAATCTTTCGGTGAGGTGCTGCAGAAGCTTCGTTTTTAGATATCAAATCAGTATTGTGTAGTGATCAAGTATTATTTACATTTGACCCATCAAAACCAGTGTTCCTTACGATTGATGCGAGTCTCGCAGGAATAGCTGCAATTGCATTCAGCTATGAAATTGATAGTGTCATAAAGAAGACAATTTCATTAGATGCATCTCGTTATGTCTGTAATAAATTGGCGAATCCAGTTGACATGTCGTCGAGTTTACTCGTTGATACTCACAAGGTATTCAAACCGTCCAGGTCTTAGCAACTTCTGTCATAACAGAGATGCTGTAAGAAATTCAGATGTTTTTAAGAGCATAATTTTTCATTCTGATCCGAGTCAAAAATTATGAAAAATCGACGATAAACACCTCGCCCGAGCCGACCTCTACATAAATCTCAATACAGCAATTTCGTCTTCCCTTTTTCGGGATCGAAATCGGGTCAAGTTCGCGGCGACTCTCCCCAGGTCGCTCGTAACTAAGCAGCTGAGATTTAGAGCGGACTTACCGACCTGCCGACTTTATTACCGGTCGGGCCTAAACCGACGCAGCCCTCCGAAAACCCACAGTTTAGGGGGCCACGCGAGGCGGCACTTCTGCACGATTTTTGTTCTTAACGCCCATAAACAGGCAGCGATAATTTCAGATAGGACTCGATCTTTTTTCTTCTTTCCACCGCCGAATTTCTCCCCCTTGACGTAAATGGGGCACCTCTTAATTTACATCCTCGGGCGATTCTGAGCGTCCTTTTTGGTAATCGCGAGCCCTCCAATTAAATACACCTGGCAAATATTTAGGTTATTGCTTAAAATTCCACCGCTGTGAATTCAGCCCAGCCTATTCACCAAAAATATGTTCATTTCATTCACTGATTTACAGTGCCTATCACTTGAGACCCGACAGCTCAACTTGAAACATTCATGCGGTTTAATCATCTGTTGAATTAATTTGTCTAACGCTGATTTCTTGAATACGTGTTTACTGTATGCTGTTTTCCTAAATGCAAAACCTAATTTCACTTCAATTTACGAAATATGACATTAAAACAATTTTAAAATTAAAATTAAAACATAAAAACAACATTAAAACATTTTAACAGAATTTCATGTTCAAGAAGTAATTGTCTTTCTTTTACTGCGATAGTTGATGAACAATCAACACCGCTTCTTTCGTGACGTTTTCATGCGACAAAGTTACTAACTTTTTGGGGATGGAGATCCCGCGCATTTTCACGCTGTAACAATTAAGTGTCCTTTCCCATAGGTATGCGATGTTTTTGAATTTCTAATATTCAGAAATCTTACGAATACATATTCTAGCGTTAATGCATACACACTTAATGCATAACATTATAGAGTTGAAATGTTCAAAAGTCGGTACCTTGATAAAATTTGTAAATGTGATAATTACTCATACCATTTATCCAGATCTAGTTGCTTCATTTACGTAAAATTAAATAGCACGAAATAACGTTGAAATTAAGGTCTAAGAACCTACATTTAGCTTGAAATAACGTCTCCGACTTGTTAGCGGTGCTCAACAATCAACATCGCTTCTTCCGTAATTTTCCATTTCTCGCAGTTTCGTAAAGTTTTCGTATTCCATGCCATATGAACGCTAAAACAATCGTTTAGCCTTCGCCCGTAGCTTGTATATAAAGTTACGCACTGAATATGTGTTCATGAAGTCCCAATATTCAAAAATCTTACGAGTACATTATAGAATAAGAATGTTCAATAGTCAGCATCTTGACAACATTTGATAAAGCCACACTTATTCATTCGATTCATTTCAGTTTTTGTTTTTGTTTTGCAGTGACCAGCAGTTGTTCTGGAAGAAGAAGGCTGCCGTCTAAAGCGTACTTAGCGTCAATAGAATCTTTAGATGACAGCGAAGATGAGCCTCCGAGTTGTCGAGTCTCCAAAGCGGGATCTCAGGGTGAGTTCCGTTATAATTGAAAGAATAGATTTCAGAAATGCGTCGTAAGTCGTGATGACTGAAACGTGTTCTACTTACTTCTCTGAACCTTCTAGATGAAATAATAATTGTAGGTATGTCATATATAATGCCAAATAATGTATGCATAATCTGGTTTGGATACATACAAATATAACTATGTTTCATTGAATTCGGGTTGCGCTCCTACATGAAATCCACATGATCCACAAAAATGTCTAAAATCTGTATTTAAGAGGATTGGCGGTTAGCAGGTACGCTCAGCAAAGTTGTAGTATGTAATATTAGCTTATCAAAGGGGGTGTGCAGTGAAATATCTTCGAAAGTGACAGCAGCGGAAAGCCTGCCAAATCGTTTGGAAATATCGTGGGGTTCCGAGTAAAAGTGACCAAGTAACATTTGCAAAATTTTACATTGGAGCGATCTGAAGTTTCACCTATTTTCTTCTTACGAACACTGGTTGTGTGATGTCTCATCCGACTATGTTTCGATTTTTATTTAACCTGTAGGTAGTTAGCTAGTGCCCTCCTCTCATATCGTGCTTCAAAATTCACTTCAGATTAAATAAGAGCTGTTTATTCGGAAAACTCTATTTGATCATTTTTACCTGCCTGGAGTTTCAAGCTTTACTCATTTGGTCAATTCAATTCTTCGAAAATCAGTCGCATAGTTACATGAAATTGAGGGATTGAATAGTTTTTTCGTTAATTTATCGTGTGGCCAAGCATCTAATAACAATGATATACCTATTTCGGTTAGAAAAGGTTATCCATTACCTATCACTGTAATTGGTCATTTTCACCTGCCCACTATGCAATCTTACAAATCTTACACAGTAAAAGTGATCAAATGGCAATTGATAACATTTACATGCCCAGCGAGAGTACATTTATAATCCATCTCGTGTTTTGTGGTCGAGTTCAAATGCCATTTGGTCACATAAAACTCTTTGGGTCAGGCAGGTAAAATTTACTTTCAAGTATTTCTTGCACATCAGTTTGAAGATAA
The DNA here is from genome assembly GCA_031894815.1 of Creontiades dilutus. Lineage (NCBI taxonomy): Eukaryota > Metazoa > Arthropoda > Insecta > Hemiptera > Miridae > Creontiades > Creontiades dilutus. The sequence continues at coordinate 147,587 of JAVIWC010000011.1, read as the reverse complement.
CGTTCTTAGCAACAACACACAGTAGACAACGTTCCTTGGTACCGGAATGACAAAAAAAGCTCATTTTGAAAAAAACGTTATGACCCTTTTACGATATGAAGACTGGAAAAACCTTTGGCAGTACAAAGATGCCTGTCAAAGAAGGTGAGCAGTAAAACGAATCCCCGGCTGGATGGAGCCTGCTGAAATTGTTGGATGTAGCATAGTGCCTGCCAAGAGGATGGGCAGTATAAACCTGTCAAACTAAGGGCAGCACCTGTCAAAATGATCTTCAATGTATTGACAGCTAAGAGGTTGGACAGCATAAACCAGTCTAAGGGTTGTACAGTATGGAGCCTGATATTGGGCTGTGTGATCCTGATATGTATGTTACTCCCTTGTGCCGATTATAGTTTTCTCCCCATCAGGCTATCAACATTGGTTGATCCTAAGATGTGAATACGAAACCACATTCGAGAGACAACAATTTGCACAACTTTAATGAACCTCCAATGATCAACGTTAACGTCTATGCAGAAATACATTCCGTTTAGTTATCGCATTTGGTTGGCACGCATTTTGGGAACGTGAATAATTAAATTAGTCTAATTACTAACGACGTTTTGAAGACTTCAGTTCATAAGTATAGGGCCGAAAACTTAGCAATCTTTAACTTCAATCCGGTTCCTTGCCCATAGACAATTCCTGAATCCTTATTCTCAAATTCAGCCGAAAAGAAATGGTGAAGCCCTCAATCCCGATGGTTGCCGAACGTAGAATAACCATCATACAACACCTTTTTCACTATTAACCTACAATAATAATTTAATTAGCAGAAAAAAATAGAAAAAGATAAGACAACAGAGCCTACCCCATTGTTTTTGTTATTGCCTCGAATGAACGTTCTATCTATCGCGGAAAAAGACAATGAAGAACGAACAGCTTCCCGATATCTAGTTAGCGATGAAGGAATGCGATCTCCTACAAGAGATAATTAATTGATTTAATTATCAAGATCGTTAAGACGGCAGATTGAATAAACCGTCTGGCTACCAGGTTGGGAGTTAATTGATACAAATTGAATGATGACCGCTCCTACATAACCGAATAGCTCTGACGTCTTTTTTTTCTCTTTTTTGTGTGGGATACGTAAGGGAGGCCTATTTTAATTTTGACTCCTCTTTTTAACTCCGTAATTAGTTTTGTTAAATTAACATTTCATTGTTGCTGTTGGTATTTTATCTAATACGGTGCACAGTATTTACATGGATATCCTCATTGAATGTCTAGGCAGAGTGCAAGATAATAAATACCTTTGTTCAAACATCAGATGTAATTTTTCTCTTCAAAATTCTTGCCAAATGCCGAATTGTCAACTTCTGCCCACTTTTATGTATCCTGTCTTTGATTGATTTTTCCTTATCTAATGAATACTGTTGTTTCGGCGCTTGCAAAACTTATAGCAGATGTCAAACGACCAGTTATCAATGATTGATCAATCAACTTTTTTACTACTCTCCTCTGTTCAATTTTTAGGAGGCTCGGTTTGTCCGAGTTCAGAGGCTCTCTGAATACAAAAAGATGGATAGCACAGTTTAATCTCTGATGCCACGTAAGACGTCATTAGACACCAAACGCCATTATTCACCTATTTCTGGCTTGATTCTTGATGGAAGTCTGCCAGTTCCAAACAACATTGAACAGGCGCAGTCGAGTCTTGTCATTCACAGTACTCCGAAGCATAAAGAAAGTTCTCCCAAAGCAAGAAAGGGTCAAAATTAATGGCATTTAGCCTGAGGGGATATGCGAGTGATTGCGGGTGGCAGGGCAGGTACTAATATAAGAGGCAGTGGTCGAAACCACGCTCTGCTACCATGTGAGGTGATGGAATGGTATAGTTGCCCCTTCCATTGATCTGAATGCAGTGATGCCCGCCACGCTCAGAGGCGTCTGTTCATCTCCCAAGGCGATGGATTCAAGAATCGGGAAGGGCCAAGTAATCGTATCCATCACAGTTCTCTTAGTCAACAAAAAGTATTCAACATCAACAAAATGTGTAATTGTGGACAAACATCGTGTCAGGAGTGGAATTAACCCAGACAATATGGATTTAAACATAATCTAGCACCTCATGAGGTTAATCTGAAGTTAAACTGTTGATTTAATAATTACAAAGCTGGACTTGCTTCTTCTGCAGTTCATTTACAGGCCTCAGTAAAAAGGGTCGTAATGGCACAAATTGATGGAAGACCAAAAGCATCCGAAAAATATCCATCTCGTGCAAAATCTTGCGCCGTGTACACTTTCCGCGATTATCTCTTGAAGTTGGTGTTCTCTTTGACTGCACAGAATAAAATTTACACACAAAAGTGAATAACTCCACCACTCGTCAAAATCCGTTTTTTACGCATTTTCAGCAGAAAACATCTTTAACGTTCTCATGCTTTTGTTAATTTTATAAATCTTAATATGTCCACGGTTTTTCATAAAACTGTGTCTCCAAAATGAATTCGTTCATAGCTGGGATACAAACATGCACATTGTAAAGTGGTGTAAAATACCTCGGTGCGTAGGTGCCGTCTGCTGAACTGTGTTCTGCTCGTGTGAGGTGTAGGAGTCGTTGAGGTTTTGTTGAGTCGTATATATGGGCAAGAACTCTTTTGATTCAACGTGGCAGACCCGTTTGTTGTTAGATACATGTTTTTGCGAATTAGCTGTACATCTGAGTGCTCAAGATTTGAAGTAGTCTGTGCACTCCCTTGTTTCATTTCCCTTCGAACAAATTTATTGGGCTTGACACTTAACTCTTCAACCGCCTTTGTTTTTACAGAACTGCAAATCTGTTATTTTTCAACCTCCTGTTCATAGAGAGAGAGAGAGTCATGATTGTGGTCATTTTCAACACTTATAAAACGGTTTACCCGTATGACCAGTCACAATAAAAACCTTCCATTGTCGGTTAGTGTAGCGGAACTCCCTTGGCGATTATCATCAATTTCAGTTTAAACTTGTTCGGTCAGGAACTTCGACACTTCATTAATGTCCATTTTTAAAATAAAACTTGAATTACACACTACACGGAACCAACAAATAACTACACAAGTTAGGTACTGTCACAAATCGCTGACTGGAACACCGCGCTAGAAACTCGTGATACTATGTGTACCGGTGTTTACTCAGGTGCGTCAAAAGTTCCCATTCGCTGAAAGAGACAAGTGCGGCCGAACAGGCTCCCCGTGCTGGGCTGTTTCCCCCTGAAAATGTTTGAAGTTGGAGTTATGAACTCCTGTTAACGTACTCCTCAAATATTTCTTGCGTCCTTTGGTGGCAGCCACCAAGCAACAGGGAGACATCAGTGTTCCTTTCTTATTGTAATTGATGTTTTCCAGTATGTAGGAAGGTTTAATTCAATTCGCGAAGGGTTCAATTCAAAGTGCCAATGCTATAAATCAGATTCGGCAGGTGTTAATTATTTACGTGGAAGTGTAGCGGCTGCTGCGGATGCCTCCTGCCGTTTTTACTTTATTTTCCCCGGTTATCCCTCGTAGCCGACTCCCCCGGTTCGCCCTTTGTTGGAGGGAAATCTTTTCATTTCGGCCGAAGGAGGGAGATTCGACTCGGCGCCTGAGGAAGCCGCCCATTGTCCATCAGGTGTCCCACAAAAGGGTTTGGACTCGCCGAATGTCACGGGGGCGTGGGACGGACGTGTCTTATGTGCCAGCCATTGATCCTCTCGGCGGATAATATCCTCCTCAAGGAGACACTTTGTCTCAATGCGGGGACCCCTATTGGGTTCTCCGGCACATGACTTGATAAATCCGATTGTGATCGAGGAAACACACCGCTCCACAGGTCGTCTGATTGGTTCAACACTTGGGTCTGTATTCACAACAAAAAGTGTGCCGAGTTGGATGGGTATATCTTCCTCATTTCTTGCAAAGAATTACGTATGAAATAGTTAAACTACGATACATACCGTCGTATGAGTCATGACGGTTGTATACAAAATAAAACATCAATATATATTTACAGTGTACTGTAGGCCGTTATATTGTTGGTAGGGAGTGTATATTTTGATATATATTTTTTCAAATTCTTTATCGCATCAAGTAAGTACGACGTATTGACAATATTTTTTTAAATTATAGATAAACAGTAAAAAACAAACATACATCATAGAGTTTGGTTGGATATGATAATATTTTCACTTCACGCTTCTCAAGTAAGCTAGGTCAAGTGGTTTTGTATGTTTTACTCTTCTGACGATGTAACTCGAGTCCAGGGGTCTTACAGCTTCCTCGTTGACGTGACATCGTAGCCGAAGGACGTGTCTCCCTGCTTGTCGCTTTATAGCTTCGTCTATTGTTCCGATCTGAAGCTCGTGGTGGAGCTTCGTTTGAAAGTACCAAGATGCTTTGACAATATTTCTCATCATCTTGTTTTGGAATCTTTGGATGATGTCTTGGGCTGTCTTGAATAAGGACTTGGTTATTAGAGGTGAGCTCGTTCTGGATTGAGAGCTTCGACTACCTTTCCATTAGCCTTTATTAGGTTAGACATATTGTGCAATAATAAACGAAAAGGTAAAACCCCGATAAAACACCATAAAATGAAACATTACTAAGTGAAGGAAGTAAACATTACTAAGAAGTGTCTTGGTACGTGGAAGAAGAAGAAATTAAGCGATTGGAGTTCCAGAGAAGGAAATATGTTTAAGCTCACACATTTAATGCGAAAAAGGTTGGACTTATTGTGAAATAATGAACCAAAAGGTCGGAAAAAATTATAACATGAAACATTACTAAGTGAAGTAAGTACACGTACTAACTAAGAAGTCTTCTGATACTAGGTTCGTGGAAGAACAAAAAATAAAGCAATTGGAGATGACATTGTATTATTGATAATATGATATTTCACGTTGCGTGACTTGGTGCATATTGTTGTAGTTCATGCGTATTTTTCTTCCCACTAAATTACGTAAGGGTTTTATAACATTTGAACAGGGAGATTTAAATATATCCTTACATGGATGTTGGATGTGGTGGTCATCTCCGGACGTGACCTCACAATTCCGTTGTAAAAATCTCTGGGACCCCTCGAATGGTCGCATCTTCCGTTCCTGTGACGCAACCGCTCTCTCTGGTGACGTCTTGGAGCCCTCCGGCGTCGCACGTCACAAACCAGCCGCCCGTTAAACTGGACGTTTTTCCTGGTTCCCCTCGGCGGGCTCGACCGACGCGACTGTCCATCTACGGGTCGTCTCCGCCGTCATCGCGGGAGATCGACGCGAGGGAACGTCGTATTGTCGCGCCGGTGTCGCGTCGCAGCTCCGGGTGAAGGACCTGGGGAACCAGCTCGTTGGGCTTCGCTGGGTGGTTAGTCCGTCGAGTCTGATGAGCCACGACGTAACAGGTCGGCATTGAAGATCCAGATTTTTTAGGGCGTCCCTCTAAAGCAAGGTTTCATTGGTTGAGAGGCACCTACTGGAATTCAAGTTCAAGTTCAATTCGTTTATTTGCAAAAAATATAAATACTATTGCAATGAGTTGCTGGTGCATCAATATAGAAAAAAAAACAATTTCTGATAAATACTCATGGAAAATAAATTACAAGCTACAAAGTTTTACCAAAACAAGCGTAGAACTGATAAATAATTAATAATAACACACTTGGTGATTATTCACGATTTGCTATTTCATGGAACACATTCACCAAAACCCACACTCCAGAATCATTCGTTCAGAGATAACGCTCATCAGAGTGGAGCGTATATTGTTTTATTTACTGGAAACGTTTCGTTCCTCTATGGGAACTTCTTCAGTCCTGTTATTAGGTAATTATTGTGTAAGTATATCCAACCATCAACACCATCATCATCCAGTTCAACACACATGGGTTATTGGTGTAATCTTATCCTTATCTTAGCCTGCCAAACAGGTAATACAAGATCACCATTGAAACACCACATCCCACTGAAGAAGTTCCCATAGAGGAACGAAACGTTTCCAGTAAATAAAACAATATACGCTCCACTCTGATGTGTCATATGAAAGTGGTACACCACATCCCATAACCATGAAGATAACGCTCGAAATCTTAATGAATTCCTGACGTATCTGCAGATTGCAGTGATCTTTTCAATGTCATTTGAGCAGTCAAGCAAATCGATGGTCGCAGATTCAACATTGTCTTCATAATGTGTTAACGTTCGTGAAGTACTTCTGTAGATAGTGAGATCTGTATGGGCTATATATAGGACACAGGAACAAAAAATGTGCCAAAGTCTCAGGTTCCAAACGGTTGCAGACCGTGCAGAGCTCTGAGCAATCCAAGAAATGCTGCTTTCGGTCAACATATAGACTCAGCTTTTCCATGTAACCCAGCCTCAGCTGTGCAAACAGTCTTTCAAATATGGAATTTTTCGTGTATTTACCGATGTAGGTGGCGGGAGGTCCAAAAGAGCAGATCCGGGAATAGTATCTACAATACCTTGAATTGAGACAACGCTCTGTGTCTACAGAAAGCCAATGGTTCCCCCAACGTTCATAAAAGTTAGAGGCGTTTGCTTTTATATTTGAAAAATCCATTGGCGACCACAAGTTCTCAGCACCTATAATTCCAAGGAATCCTCTCATCTGGGTAGCCCAATTCAGATCTGGGAGGTTTTGATGGGTTCCATCAAGTTCCACCAACTCCTCATCCATAGTCAGCAACCTCAGCCAGAAACCAACGATTCTTTCGAAGGCTAATACCTTCAGCTGCGGGCGCCCTGTCTCCAAACATAGGTAGTGACTTGGAGTCGAGTATGTTAGATGGAAAACCCTCTTCAAAAATCCATTCTGCACGGTTTCAAGATCATCCAGATATCTCAGGCCCCAGATTTCCACTCCGTAAATAGGACCGACTCAACTAGAGAGTGAAATACGTGACCTTAGAACTCCATGAATTCACACTTCCACAACCCAGGAGGTCCTGCACCTATTGTAATTGAACCAGGGGGTTGTGGGACAACCCAAACTCGAGAAGAACAATGACGAAATACAAATCCATTTAGAACCATTCTACCTAGTCATGCCATAAGTTCTGATAAAAACCTTCGACGAACTGTGCAGCTGAAACTAGTTCTTTGGACTCAGTGTTTATCTTAGGTATGGAGCTTGAAATCACAGCTCAGTAACGAAGCCCCTGAATAGGACATTGTTCCAGGGAAACACTGGGTCCTTCAGCAGAACTCAGCTCCACGCCAAAAGGCTCGAATGTTCCCAAATTTATCACCACGTCGGAATGTCTGGATATGAACCCATTGGACGACCAGCTTTAATCCCATCTTGGGCTGATAGCTTGTAGTCGAGGGCTCGTTAATTTGGAGAGCTTGAAGTCGTCTCTGGTAAATGCTGTTCGTAATTTCCCTTAGGAAGTGCTGCGTACTGTCATAGATGATTGGCCCTGGAGGTTACAAGCCTGAGTGAAGGAAAAAGTCTGGCATTTTGAGTGATTCATCCTCATAACACATAAAAATTCCAAAATAAAATAACTCAAGCTGAGCTTTATGAACAACATTGTATCTACATGCATTTTTCCTTGTAACAGAACTTATGGCAGGACTAGGTAATCCGTGAAAAAAGGATAGGTGTGTGTTTATGTGTAGTATCGGAAACAACCACACAGAAGACGTTACTAAACTGTTCTTTCTCCAGTGTGCATGAAATGTTGACTTCAATGTGGAACAAAAACATGAATTTCATTTTATTTACATATAAAAAAACGATAGACCAACCCAAAATTCGTGTTCGCAGGTTCTGAGGACAGCGGTGTTTGTTCGCCCTGCAGCTTCATCAGTTCTCCATCGCCTCCTCACACGAAGCCGCGATATTGCGACCCCCATCTCAGCTACATGGACCGCGTCGTCATGGAAATCATAGAAACTGAAGGGGTTTACGTCACTGACCTCCGACAAGTCATCATCGTAAGTCGATTTGTTATTCCTTTAAAGCTTCAACACCTAACATATCCTTCTAAACCTTGTATTTTAATTTTACATTACTAGTCATCTACTTGAGAAAATGGTCTAGCATGAGAGGGGCAGAGGGAAAAGCTAGAACGATGAGAGGGGCAGATTATAATCTACCGCTAAGGACCGCACACTCCTTAAGGTATAAGGTTTCAATACCATTAAAGTTCGTCTGAGGCAAATGATCGCAGCATAAGGGATCTGAGTGTGAACTAGTGAACATTATCCATCTTCACCTTGTCGTCACCGAAGTCCAGTAGTTCTGCCAGCCATCCATGCTCCATGAAAACTAAGCTTCAACACAATCCAGAACTTGGAGATGTCAAAAACGGTGCACACAGAGGCGAGCTCACTCCTCATAAATATCGCTAAGCCACCACTAGCCTGGCCATGGCTACTCTCTCTTGAGGCTGTAGAATCGAAGCTGGCGTAGCTCAACAGTATATCAGGTCTCAAGAAGTTCGCATCCTCTGCCAAGTTCCTGTGAAACATACGACATCATTGTTCAAAATATCGGGTTCATTATTAGGTGACAACAATTTTCCATTTATATTCCAGAAACAAAATTTGAGTTTCGATTTATTTACTTTTTTCTGAGGTTTTTCAAGGTTTGGGTTGTATGGGTTGTGGGAAGTAATTGATTGCTGTGCCTGATGGCCCTCCTTCCTTTTGGTTTATTATTCAATAATAAATCATTGTAATCGCTCTTGAAAAAAAATTCTAACCCCTCTGAAAATTTCATGGTTTACGTTTCAAAGGGTGTAGAATCCAAATCTGCAACAAAAATTTTTCCGTCCGTCCGCCGTACGCTTTTCGTACGTACGTTCGATCTGTTCGTAGGTACGTACGTACGCTTCCGTACGTTTTCTCCCAAACGGCTGTAGCAAAAAATCTGAAATTTTCAGGAAAAATTAATATTAGTCCGACAACGCCCCAATTCTTTAGCCAGCTCTCTCACGTAATTTAAAGTGCCCTTTAAGGGTTGTCCAAGTTTTGTAAAATCCCTAAAAACCTCCAAAAAACCAAGGCGGCCTAAATATGGACTTTTTTTGAAGAACTTTCCATGAGGAATCGAATGAGCCCCTGATGCTGGCATGGTCCTATGCTGTCAACATTTGAATCCACATTCACTACATCACTAGGTTACTGCGATCAAAACAAAAACAACAGCGTTTTGGTTTATTATTCAATAATAAACCATAGTATAATAAGCCCTTTAAGGGTTGTCAAAGTTTTGTAAAATCCCTAAAAACCTCAAAAAAAGTCAAGGACTTTTTTTGAAGAACTTTCCATGAGGAATCGAATGAGCCCCTCCCCAGGTCCGTGGGTCAAACCATTCCTGATGTATGGCCCGATTTATGGTGCCAACATTTGCATCCACATTCACTACATCACTGGGTTAGTGCGATCAAAACAAAAACAATAGGGTTTTTTTTTTTGTTTTGATCGCAGTAACTTAGTGATTTACTGAACGTGGATACTGGAGTGAACTCCTAAAACGGTTTATAGCCGATACACGGGTTGAAACATTCTGATATGCATGAAACGCTGCAAACTCTTTCACTGGGGTTTATTATTCAATTTCATTCATTAGGCTTGCATTCATGATTTGCATTTCTACTAAGCTTCGGAGTGTGCGTGTTTCACAGGATAGAGCGATTATTGAATTTCAGAAGGCACACAAATATGATCAACTGATCAATCCAAATAGGTATTTTGGTTGAGAAACGATTTACGTGCTCTATGCATATCTGATGAAAATCAATAATCGCTTTATCACCTGTGAAACCTGTGAAGCTTAGCAGTAGCTTAGTCCTATTCGCCAAATTTTGGTTGGAGATCTTCCTTTACCAAAACCTTGAATCCTTTTATTTTCGTTTTTAAACCCTCGGCCTCGAGCTTCTTTTTATGATTGGTCTAAATGATATTCCATGTATAATTTTATGCAGTACATAACGTGTACTTGTGTAAAAACACTTACTTGCCAACGAAGTAAGTGTTTTCCCCCAATAACAAATCCGTGGGATTCTATTTCGAAACTGTTTCCCATTGTTCAGCTTTCTCTTTCGATTAAAAAAAAAACAATAATCTCGAAACGATAAATGGAAATTGCCGGGTACAGATAACAGTAATCGTATATGGCGGATATTACAGCCCAGCTCCTGTGATCCTTTAACGACGATCGGGTCTCCGTGAGGAATTATTGGAAAAATTTTATTTGTATTTGTGGGTAAAAGTCTCCTTCCGGGAGAAACAAAAAACGAGTTTCGTCCGCGTTGAAAAACGGATATCGCATTGTAAATTGCACCCACCTCCTAGCGCGGTTTATTTCATCACCGATTACGTAGGTGGTTACAGTTTTTATTAGCCGTTTTACGTTCGTGAGAAACGGTTAAATGAATTCTTTGTAGGTTCTCATATGCACTTTCTTTTCACTTTCTCAATGGCTAGAAAGGTTAAGATGGATGGGAATCAATATTTTGCCTAAATATCAATGAATAAAATCGATAACCGATAACTATCGACAGTGTCGATCATTTGTTTTCTATAATTTTCCTGGTTTATTAATAATTATATTGGTATGTAAAAAACGAAACGAGTCAGGTCACTTTTCAATGACTAATAATAAATTTGATTCACCTTGTTGTAAATAAAAAATTGAACTTATTTTCCAAAATTGATCGTTCTATTTTTTAGTTTACCTACCTTGGACAGTGCAGTAGGAACTTGAGAAAATATTTTCCGTCGTTTAATCGATAGAATATAACTTCAAATAATTATTTTAGGGTTTATATTGCACTTTTTATTACACCAAATCCAAATGAATGTTGATAAGGAGATTTTAAGAAAATGCATGATTATCGATAATTCGGGCCGATATATCGAATATTTACGCAGTTGGGTTGGAAAAGTGATTCTGGACTCAAACTGAAGTAGTGTAGTAACTACACTACTTCAGTTTGAGTCCAGAACTCGAAATCAGCTGTTGATTTTGAGTCTATACAGGAATAGGAGCATCGCATTTGGAATCTAAACATATTCCATTTCGTTCCACAATCAGAATTCCCACTGGCACTTTACACCAGTTTGTGGCAGTTAGACATTTTGCGCCAGTACATTTGCTAATCATGGTAACAGTAAAGACTATAAACCGCCACCAATTCTGATACACGAGTTTATCTATCATTTTTCTAACAATTCGTTATTGCTTTGTGCCGTGAGGTTTTGGGAGTCGCTTCTAGATATAGAAATTGCGATTATTCGCTAAGGATGAATTCCCATGAATCTCAATCTATTCTAGTGGATTTTGAGTTCAAAATTACTGGAAAATGATACCCCACTTGCAGCATGCTGCTTAATTCAGCAAAACCCCGGAAAACCAGTGTTTTTTTGGCTCACAGCGTATACACGTCCGAGTGAATCCGGCTGGCTAGACGTTAGGAACAAAAGTTATAGCCTGAAACAAACCAAAAGTTATCGTCTGATTTCGCCTGTAAATAAAAATAGAGATCTTCCAGGGTGGGACGTAGATCCCATATATCCCCTATGAATTTGATCACTATCCGATTACAGGAACCCTCTGCTTACATTCACAATTTATGGTCTTTACTAGAATTTATAAATTAAAATATTATAAAACCTAGGAGCATTGAAAGCCCTTGCAGTATTAAGGTAATGATAGTAAACCGGAGAGTGAAACCGCTTTAAAGGTACTAAATTCGACTGATCCTTTCCACGATGGCGTCTATCTCGGCGTGTTAATGAGTTATTTATGTGCTGCCTCAAATTTGTAGCTTTTGGTGTGGTGAATTTCCGTTCGGAATATAATATCTCGGCCTCGGGAAGCTTTTCGGACTGTAAAGACGGGTTAAGGCGGATCGTCATTCCAGTTGCCCAGAGGTTTTAAAGCGAATGGCCTCTTCGACCTTTCCCGTATCCGTATTGTCCTGTGGCTTTAGGGAATAGTTTAACTGCGGCTCGTGAGTTGAACTCAACGGTCCTCCAGCCCGCCAGCGCTCTTGCAACTTTAGAGGTGGAACAGGCCGAAATGACCTGGGGAATATTTCACTGGGAATCTCTCAACGTGATTGCTAACGTAAAAGTCCAAGTCGTGAAGCACAACTGTCGTGGTTATTGTTTGTTGTCATTTTTAGCGAAGACGATTTTCATTTTTATTTCCGAACAAAGTACGAGCCGCGTTTAACCATTCGCAAACGGGACAAATCTGCTTAAATTTCTCTATTTTAATGCACATGTCGAACTATAGACAGGAGGCACGTAACAAATGACTCGCTTTTTTATCTTCAATGTTTTCTGCAGCCAACACAGTTTATTTTGATTCCTACTGAATTACTATTCTTCGTAATTCTTACCTAACGCTCATGAACAACTTTGAAAATAGAAAACAGAGCTGAAAATAAACCCTACAGAAATAGGAGAAAACTGATAACGAAAACGATAAAAACCACTCCTAGCGGTGAGCATACAGATAAGTGTGCTCTTTGAATTGCTTTTCACGCTCTCGTATTGGTTACTATCACAGGCCCGCCTCAATTCAAACTGAAAATCCTATGAAATTCCTCCTTTAGCACAGTGACCTAAAGGAGTTTTTAAGCCGGGTTCCCACAGCCTGTGTTAACACGAGCTGCGCCAAGCGCCTGTGGCGCGAGGTGGCTCGTCAATTTCACGATCCATGACCAGTCCCATGGCCTGTGGATTGAGTTAGCTCGTGGCTCGTAGAGGAGGCCCGTAGAAGCTTGTAGAGGCGCATCCAGTCCATTGTCGTTTTTGGGTGATGCAGCATTGCTGCTAGTGCGGCCAAATCTGTAGTGCCATGATGGATAGTGAAGATGATTATGTGTGCCCTAGCGGCTTATGTGATTATAAATGATTGCAACGAATGAGGACGGAGGAAGAAAGACTGGAAAAGATGTTCATAGTTCATTCACAAGCTGTAGATAATCGAAAACAAAACAAATCGTCAACAACAAGAAGCAAGTGGCACCTAGTTGACAGCACGAGGAAATTCAACCCCAGGCCGTCGGAACGCGACCACAGGCCATGGCACCATCACAAGTTCGTCACGCGATCCATGATCTTTCCGACAAATCATGGATTGAAGACTCGTGGCTCGTAGAGGAGCCCGTAGAAGCTTGTAGAGGCGCATCCAGTCCATTGTCGTTTTTGGGTGATGCAGCATTGCTGCTAGTGCGGCCAAATCTGTAGTGCCATGATGGATAGTGAAGATGATTATGTTGCAGATAATTACAGGCGTTTGTATAAAAATTATAATTGATCTGGATAAATTAAACTTTTTTCACTGTTCAATGTCTGTAACGTATCGTGGGCGGGTGAGTCCTCTGACGCCCGGAGTTTGAAATCCTTCATTAACTAGAGGGCTGTAATGGCCAGAATTACGTTGAAAAAAGGAATAGCAACATTTATTGAGGATCTCAATTGCCGTTCAAGCTGGAGGTCTCTGTACAATGTTGCATTCCTGACGAGAGGAGAAGCCTGTAAGATTCCTCTTTGCAGAATTGCATTTTGTTGCTGTTCCATTCTTCGGAATTCTGACTTGGAACAGGTACCCCAGACAGCTGAGGCATATGTACAGATAGGCCGGATAAGGGTTTTTATATAAATATATATAAATGTTTTGTTTTGTATTGATAGATTTGGGCTTAGAAGGAACGACTTCACCTGGGCAACTCGATATTTGACTTTCCTTATAAGTTCGTTAATATGATCGTGGAAAGTTAGCCGTTTGTCCAATGTCACTCCAAGATATTTATGGGAGGTTTTGAGTGGGATTAACTGCCCCAGATAGTAAAGTTAGTGATCTTCATGGTTTCTTTTGAAGATCCCAAACTTTACTCTCTGGGGGGCCCTAAGGTGCTCTGAAGCAGATATTCCAAATCACTTCTGATTAGTTAAATGCTCCACTCCAAGCCGCATTCCTTGTATACCCTAGGGAAGTATATTTCGTGCGTTGGCTCAAATAGTGTAATCCAGTACTCTGTCGCTTGCTAACTTACTGTTAGAGTAAGGATGGAGAATTTTTAATTTGTTTTCATTTTATTTTTTATCGGTTGCTGTGGTCAGGATCCTAAGCACAACTAGAATACAGTTGGATAGAACCGAAAGAGAATCATGTAAATTGGTGAAGAATTGTCACAGACATCACATACCTTTTCTTTTTCCATGGATTTGGTCTTAGAATGGTCTAAAATGGATTGGAATTGAGTTATTTTCCTCCTCATATTTGTTTTGTCCCACATTCCCCGGATCCATTCTAATGTTCTAATTCTCTCTGCTGGTGAAGTATTGCTTTGGATAGACGTCCTAAAACCCAGTCGTCTTTCCCACTGGGAAAAACTGCCGATTTCCTCTATGAAGCGTGGAGCGTCATTTGGCACTTGCTCCTGATTTCATTGAAATCATCGATTGTACTGCTAAAATCTTTGCATGAAATCCATCACTATTAGTCCAGCCTGAGGAGAGCGGATTGCTTGGTTGCGATAGGGTTTCCCGGGATATTTTACCGTAGATTTTACTCTCTCTTGGCCTCCTACGGTGATTCGTTTCTGCTCCTCCTACGGATGATTTTTTCGTCTTGTCAGCAGATTTATGTCGCTCTTCTTCCATGTTCCATCTTCCATCTTGGCGAGATCTTCGGTTCCGATAGCCGCCCGCGTATTAAGGAACCTGCTTCAGATAAGAAACCGCTTTTAACTCAGTGAACAGCTCTCACCCGGTCGATTCCGACTTGCTTGATGCATTGCCTCCTTCGCAATCTCCGATAAGAAGAACTCGTGCTTTGAGAAGTGTAATTTCCCAAATGGGTTTCGGTTTCCACCACTTTGATGCAGGGGGAGACGGACTCTAAAATATGAGTCTAGCAAGGTTGATGACCTTCGATGCTCCGTACAACCCGAAGTGTAAAGGGAAAGTTATGGCATCAAGGTCTCACCGCCCTCTGAATTTGCCTCTCTCAAATACTCTGTCTTAAATTACAATAGCTGGTATGAGAAATTCGCTTCAACTAAACCATTCCAAGTGCTGGATTTTTGTTTCAGCGGGTCTGACAGCTCATTTATTCACTAAATTGTTCCACGTTCACTTTTCCTGTTTCTTTTTCTTTAACTAAGTTTATGGTTTTATTTTGATCATTTGATTCAGGTCAAAGAATCATGTTTTACTCAGTTTACCAGAAGCTCAATTTCTTAATTTTTTTTAAATTCATGTCGATGTACCAAAATACTATGGTATTTCCACTATGCCTATATATATAAAATGTCATTAATTAATTTCCAGGGCTACATTGAGCGACTGGAAACCAGCGAGGAATTGACTGATAAACAAATGTCGGATTTGTTTGGCAATCTTCGTCAGATATACACATTCAACAGGTGCGTAGCTCATCTAATACAAACTGAATAGCTTTTGAAATTGAATGCTTATTATCTACCACAATGCATAATTTGTTGGTTCTCTTGCGTTTTCATTACTCTTAGTCTGGGACTTACAGTTTAAAGATGTATTGAAGTTCGTCTTCCAGCTTTTTGAATTAGACTGGTTTTGCATATGGATCGCTCATTTCCTTTTCTACTTGGTTAAAAAATGAGTTATTGGAGCACCTATTTCAATCAAAATTTTGTGGAAGCGACTATGATGTGACGGAAGAACCAAATTTATACAATTTAAATAATAATTGCTATAAGTAAGGTGAACCTTTCACAAGAACCTGACGTCCCTTTAGTCCGCAGTCGAACCCATCGAGTTTTTAGGAAAATTATGTCTTTTGTCACAAAATTAAATAGTTATAAACGTTGAATCGTTATCTGTGGTTAAGCCTTCCACAGTAACAGTCAATACGTAACAAAGCTATTTCGTCGCGAGTGCTTGTCGAGTATTTGTTCAATAAGTGAAAAGTTTCTCCAAAACTATAGAATTTGAGTGTATCAAATTTGGTTTGGTTTTTCCTTTAGGTAAACTAATTTTTTATATAGTTTCTATTTACTACATGTACTATATTAAAAACTTTTATTCCCGCAGTGCCTTTCTAAAGGAGCTCGAGTTGTGTGGGCTCGATCCGGTGAAGGTCGCCAGAGTTTTCGTGAAGAATAATTCTGGATTTTCTATCTACACAGATTATTGCACCAACTATCCAAGGTTAGTATGATATGGTTGAGTAATTTAGTACCTTAACATTATATATACAAATAATATGCTAAATGGGTCCATAGGTATAATATGTTTAATTCACTCGATACCACCTTATACGATTCGATGAAGGACGCCGTGGGATTTCTTTTGAGTGGTGTGAAATACAATCAAATACCCTGGTATGGAATAAAGATGAAACTATTGTTCCGAATCATCAACTCTGAAAATGAAAATGGAAGCGGTGTTTTGGTTATCACGTGTTGAACAACTTTTTTAGTGTGTTCCTAGTTGTCAAGATGCTTTTTTCGTAATATCGATAGAAGTTGGTGATTTTGCGAATGATACTTGAACGCATGTTTTCTTTAATGGCTCGTTTTCAAATTCAAATACCAACAGTATTCCAAGTTACAGCAATTGTTGATACTAACCTTTCTTCAAATTGGGAATTTCCTCTCTAACTTTATCGACTTTTTTAGGCAACAACGAGGACCATCAATGGTTTTCTGTGGACTGTATGAAGTTTCGAGAGTAATAAAAGCGCATGCGCAGATTTTAATTCCAACATCGTATCATCAATATTTATGAAAAATAGTTTCTCCTATTAGAGTTAGTTTGATTATTAAATGATATTTCCAGCCCCAATGATTATGCATTCTATCAATTTGCCAAAGTATCAAGTGCACAAATGTCTCCATAGCACTAGGGTTCATACTAATTTTGCATAATTACAGTAGTACAACTATTCGCTGAGCAGTTTGTAGGATTTATATTTTCATTTAGCGATAAATGAGAATGACATAGGCTGAAATGGCCTCCTAGTTTTTTATACACCTTCTACAATATATTACCTACTGTTTGTGTGATTTTTGTAATGTGTTTCATGTAGATACGTTCAAAAAACGTCCATGTAAATAGGTTGAAAACTATTGGCGCTATGTGTAATTATGAATTCTAGTTCAATGCTACATTCTGGAAAACTCATCTTAAAATAGAGATTAGTATTATTTAACTGTGACAGAACCCAAATGATGTGAACAGTCCGTGTTTGGATAACAGAAGTTCACTTAAAAAATACAGAACAGAATTCCGGACTCTTTCTTTCCTTCATGACAGGTGCCCGTGGGTTAAATTAAGGGGCTCTGTCTAGGCCAAGCCCGCTAAACACGTATGTAGCGCGGGTCTGTATTCCCATTTGTGGACGAAGTCAAATCATCTTTCGTTGCCTAACGTGTTATTCAGATGACGGATATAGTGAAATTAGTAGGCAAAATAAATCGGTAATCCAAGAAACAGTTGAAGTATTTTCGAGGAAAAACTAAAGCATTGGCTTCAAAAATGTTGGTAATAAAAACGTTTTATTTTAAAATGGTTGGAACAATAACAATAGCGTAATTTTCTAGGAAAATTAAGTTATAAGAATTTGAAATTGATATAAGTACGTATCCTTAAAACACGAAGAATTTTCAATTAAAATTGTTTAGCTATTTTTACAATATTTTGTCTGTTGCTATAGTTGAATTTTGTAAAATTTAATTAATTGTTGAGAAGTTGAAGTATTTTTGAGCAAAAATTTAAGTACAGGCTTCAAAAATGTTAGTAATAAAAGTTTTATTTTAAGGATAGTTGGAGCAAGTGCAATGACCTTACGTTCTTAGGGATTGAAATTTCAGAAAATCTTTAAAAGACCTATGTATTTTTAAAAACAAATATTTGTTGATAGCAAGATTTGTAGGTTTTCCCGCATTATTTTGTATTTTGCCACCAAATTCAACAAGAATGATATAGTTGCTCAATGAGTAATTTATTTTATTGCAGGACGGTGAGCATGCTGACAGAGCTGATGAGGCAGGAGAGCACGGTGCGGGTGTTCCGAGAGCGGCAAGCGGCGCTTCAGCACACTCTCCCGCTGGGCTCCTACCTCCTCAAGCCGGTCCAGCGGATCCTCAAGTACCATCTCCTCCTCAACAACATCGTCAAGAACTCGGCCCCCGACCTCGAGGGCTTCGGCGACGTCGTCGACGCTCTGTCCACCATGACGGCCATCGCCCACCACATCAACGAGATGAAGAGGAAGCACGAACATGCCGTTCGCGTCCAGGAAATACAGAGCTTGCTTCTGGGATGGCACGTACGTACCAAGCTCTTACGTTAATAACTAATTTTGAGATTTAGGTAAAGGAACTCCAAAACACTGTGGAATCACGAAGAATTTATTGTCTAAAGCAAATTATATCAACAGACTACAATGCAGCTCAAAGACATGAACAAATAAGTAGAATTACAGTGTATTTTACACAGGATCCCAAGACCCTTCTTAACGGACGTAACACACAAAACAACATTTGACTCAAGCTTTTATTTAATTTATTGAATAATCTAGGTAAGCAATAGGAAATACGAAACGGAAAGTGAATACTCACTAAAAATGATTAACTCTTCATTTCTTGAAAATCAAACAACTATTAAAACACACACAATCATATCGTGTACAAGCCACAACGGATTCATGTGTGGCGTGGATCTCAATAATTTTGTTAGAAGAGCTGCAGATTATTGGCTTAATAAGTGGGTTGCTGGGTATTCATTATTGGCTTATTGGAAAATGGGACTTTTTGAGGTGATGGAGTGGTTAAGTTGCCCCTTCCATTGAGCTGAATGCAGTTATGCATGCTGATGCATGCAAACGCATGAAGGCGTCTGATTCAAGAATCGGGAAAGGCCATCACAACTAAAAAGAGACTTGTAGAATGTGAAACTGAATGGCTTACCGAAAAATCAGCTTCAGCTTTAGGAGTGTGGATGAATAGACCTGTATGCATAGGTTCTGAATAACATGCATCATAAACTACAAATCCAACTGTTTTGTCAACAGGGAGAAGACTTGACCACGTATGGCGAACTGTGTGCAGAAGGAACGTTTCGAATGGCGGGCGCTAAGGCACTCAGACACGCTTTTCTGTTCGACCAGATCCTCCTTATCACCAAGAAGAAAGAGGAAGGTTTACTGGGCTACAAAGCTCACATAATGGTAATTATCTCTCTTTCAACCAATAGAATTTAAATATTACGTAATGCATATCGAGATTTCGCAAGCTTGTTGATGGGGAGTTGCCGATCGTGGGTGATTGGAGATCCGTGGTTGTCGACTAGAAGATTCAGTTGTGATGCTTTACCAACATAAAAATGCAATCAGCTTTTTGATCGCTGTTGTGTCTTATATGTTGAATTATTTGAATATATTTGTGTTATTCTAATTATTTCATAATTTCCAGTGCTCCAATCTCATGCTGATCGAGAGCGTGCCAGGAGAGTCTCTAAGTTTCCACGTCATCCCTTTCGACAACCCGAGACATCAGTATACTCTTCAGGTAGGTTCCTACAATAAACTCATCTAGTACCTACCTCCCTTTTTTTACTTAATTAGTGAAGCGATACTTTAAAATATCTACCCAAACGTCCATCTATCTATCCAAATGTTTTCATGGAAAATAAGCCCTAGGTCGGATTTTTCAGGAAAGTAACGCAACGAATTTCCTGTTTTAAAAAATATATGGAAAAATGATCTTTTTCCTGAGATTTGGTAGTCACAGCTAAATTTGATTATTGTGTTTTGCAAATTATTTTAATTAACCAATTTTATTCCACGCATTATAGTATGACTTTACTATTTGTGCAGGCGCGCAGTTTTGAGCAGAAACGCGAATGGACACTTCAGCTGAAGCGAGTGATACTCGAGAACTATAACGCTGTCATACCATCGCACGCCCGACAATTGGTTATGGAGTTGGGCCAAAACAGGACTGATGGTAGGTGCCTTCTACAACGCAAACGATTTTTTGGTACTTATAACTGCAATAATTTAATCCTCTCCAATATTCCAAGCAATGGTATGGCTTGGCAACAAAAGTAATGGACGCCTACGAAAATTCTTCAATTATTCTTCTGACCCTCTTCACATGCATCTTGATTGAGAAGGATTGTTGTGTTACAATGTTGGCAATGTTGCTCTGCGTAGATGGTTTAGCTCAATGGAAACTTTCCAGCAGTCTCCCATTTCAGAGAGGATGAATCAAACTATCAACCTTTTAGGAAGATGCTAACTTAGTTTATGAGAGTCTATTCTTCTTGGATGTCACATCTCTCTCACCCTCTCCACCCCTGAAAGCAGATCGGACATCATTCAGGCTCACCATTTAGGAGACCTCGTTTGGCCTGCATGCAAGGCCTGCTTGCCAAGGCACTGCACATTGAGTCAAAACTTTTAGCTGGGACTACTAGCTAAGGAATCTGGTAAGCGAATTGTTACAAAACTCATACAATGAGATACATAACCTGGCTACCTGTGATACCTCTACTCCTGAGCACCTGGTGCAGATAGCATGGGTTGGGACAACCACTGCCATCAGAGTCTCACCTAAACAGGGGGACTGGCTGGTGGCACTGTGGATGTATATACCATACTGGTAGCCTGTGCTCCTCCAACCCGTGGTTCCAGTTTTGAGATGGGAGATTTCCAGGTGATAGATCCGAGGGCAGAGTCCTTGCCCTCTTATTGCTCCACCTCTACCTGAGTGAGTACATTTATCCCCAAGCTCATCCCAAACATTATAGAAGATAGGTTCCCCATGTAGAAGCACGTTGGTGCCCTCAACCGCCATCTATGCTACCATCCAGCCAGAGGTGGGGAGAGAAAAAAGTCAGAGAGAGGGAAATGGGAAACCTAATATCTAATTCCACATTCACCAGAAGAATGAGCTATCGGCGTCCATTATTTTTGTTGCCTAGCTATAGTTTAGTATGGTGGGTACTACATATAACTAAGAAAGTCATCCACTTAAGTAAATCAATCTGTACTACAAAATGCAACATGTTCTTAAATTATTCATCTAAGTTGACTTGCCAAGCAAATGAAGTTGGCTTCAGGTTTGGGAAATGTTCCTATGTAACCTGAAGTTGTCTATTTCAGAGAATTTTTTAATTCAAAACTTGAGGCTGCTGGTTTCATGTTTCTATGCTCTACTAACACAGATCAAAATGGGTTGATCTTATTTATAATGAATAAATATGAATAAGTGAATTAATATTTTCTTCAAAATCAACTTTTGACCACTAGGCTGGTCATTACACAACATAGTCTGAATGTAGTAAACCAAATAATTTACCATATGTTTAGGAAAAAGGTCTGCTCCTCTTGAGGATTAGATAAGAGCATTAATTTCTGACAAAAAGTTATCAAAGGGTTTTCTTTAAAACCTTCCTTCAGGAGCTACCTACAGCGATTTTAAATGTTTTTTTTTCTGTATTCGACTTAAGTAATGTCATTTATGCCATAACTCCTTCAAGAATTATAGCAAAATATGAGGGCATCACTGGAAAAAGCGTTGCATTTCCATCCCTTTGGTTTTTGTGTGGATATTTCCTAACTTCAGGTTCATGAATGAAGATATGAATGTCGTAATTACAGACATTCAAGTGAAGTTGAAACTGCAGGCTTTGGTATTTCCAAGTAGAAGGCAGTTTTTGCACTCTTTTGTTTTCCTTTGATATGTATTTTCATTGTTGACTCGAGATTGACTAGTCATTATGCCTTCCACAGATTTGATAATCGCCGATAAAGGAACACCAAAGAGACAGCACTCAGCGCCTGAGTACCTCGAGCGAAGAAAGCAAGAAAGAGAACGCCGCAAGTCTGAAACTGGCCTTCGAGCGAGGCTCAGAACAAGGAGTAGAAAGACTGATATACTGTCAACCAAGGTAACTAATAAGCAAAATTGTCTCTAACTATTTGACACATGAGTGGAGTCCATGCAAAATCCGACTTGTCGAAATCAAAATTTTGGATTCAGACGGAAAACCCGGTTTGGACTATTGAAGCTAAATGTTCCTTCAGGATTGGTGATACTGGAGTTATTGACTATCTAGATTACCTCAAACTTGATCTTTCAAATCAATTGACGTTCTATAGCTCCCAAGTTTTATGTTAAAATTTCCATTTGCTTATTTTGTTTGATTCCTTGGACATATCAGTCTTTGACCAAATCGTGTTCCACTGCGTCTGACTTTGCTTGAATAAATACTGAATTCTGTTCAAATTTATATATTTCTCTGTTAGACATAAGAGAATTAATAACGACTGCAATAGGTAGATAGCAATAAACAACTAGATAATGATTTATCTCACACGAATATATCCTTCACCAGTTATATTATCCATCATAGAAAAGCAGATACACAGAAAAACAATTACGGGGAATTATCCACCTTTAAGTCGCATAAAACATTTGTTAAGCAGAATCTAAATGAACTTAAGGAGAATCAGAAGGATCGAGAGAAGGGAGCACAGCGAGCTCTGTGATTGCCAGCATAAACATGACAATTTGTTAAAGCACTTGGAAAGCTTGTCTGGATTTGCTTGACTCCGCTATTTCTGCTATTTGAAATGGACGATTTTTGTCGGACTTCCCTCAAATTTTGCCACGCAAATGAAACCAAATCACCATTTCGTTGAAGATTCTTTTCCTCATTTTCAAGAATTCGTCGGGGTTTGCATGGACAACCTCCAAATTATCGAAAAAAGACTCCCACGTCCTCCCATATGCAGGATGGGATCTAAGCATACTTTATATAATGTACGAACAGTATTTTTTTGCAAATGTGGTAAATGTTGATTCATTTTTTCAGGTGCAGCAAAGAAGAGAACAGCTCCGCAGGTTGAGTCAACATCGTAATGAAGAGACCAATGGTGGGACCATCGATAACAAGATGGTAATTCATAAAGCAATAACTTCAAGAACATTGTCTTAAGAAATCAATATTTTACGGTTCTGGAGAGTTGAACTAATTGCAAAATCTATTTTTCATAAGATAGCTAGTTCTCAAACTTGTCCTGCTATGCCCTAGAGCTTATAAAACAAATTAGGTAAATTAGTTATGCAGGTTTTTATGCTCTAGAATTTACTGCCAAAATAATTGTAATTAATGAAAACTCTGAATAAATTTTCGTGTGTTGTTTCAGGAACAAGGTGGTCTGTCATCTCTTAGAAACGATGGGGATTGTTACCACACAGAAACGAATATGGAGCAGAGTTCCGAGAATGGATCTATGGAACTACACATATCTGAGGCTGACCTTTCAGAACAACCATCACCTCAAATTGAAAAGAAGAAGACTCTCGAAGAAATAGTTAGTCAATTATTGATGCAGAATAAAGAGTTTCAGCGAGTTCTCAAAAAACAACGGCACATCACAGCCAGGCGACATCGTGTTGAGACGAGTGATGAAGAGGATGAAGGATCAGGAATACCACATTCCAGATCGACCAGGAGTCTTTCTGCTCAGAGGGAAGGCGACTATGATAACCTGCAAAATGTCTGGGAAAGTGCAAGATGTTTAGAGAGTCCAAGTCTGAAAAGGGCACAATCTTTTACTAGTCAAGTTTATGAACACAGTTCCACGGATGTGTCACTATCAGGCAGTCAGATCTCATTTGACGGACCAACGTCTCCAGCTGTGTGGCTAAAACAGCAACGACAGCATCTGAACATCCCAACAAGCCTAAAAGCCGGATCTCTACCTCGAGGATTCCAGTTAGGGACGCCCGACTGGCATAGAGCTCGAATTTCACCTGACAGACCATTTACCATAGCTTCAGATAAAGCTCAAGAACTAAATTTGGAAGACATGCAAAGGTATTGTGACAGTCAGCACGACCAGTTGGTGGCACGTCACCGGTTTCCTTTACCAGATGATACCACAGAAGAAGACTCAACACCTGACGCCAGCACACAACACCTCAATGTTCATCCAGAGTACAAGATTTACAGACCTAGTTTAACTAAAGCCACACTGAAGCAAGTGATTTCATCAGTCAGCAATAAACTGGCAAATTTACGTCTTTCATCCGAGACTCTAGATGAAATTGATGATACCCAACGAACGAACAAATTGATGGCAGCATTTGCCAAGACATTTGTCAAAAAGAAGGCTGATGAAGGTTCACCTTTCTACAAGCAAGGTAGCTCTGCCCTTGGTGCTAGAATAGCCCATGGGAGTGAAACATCAGATTATGCAGATCCCAGGACTTTGTTCCCCAATATAACCAACTCAAAAAAAGCAGCATCACTTCTTGGGATCAGACCATACTCTGTCCTGTCACTGGTTTCTAATCTGACGTCGTCCTCGTCATCAGGTTACGCTGCCAGCAACTCTTCCAAATCTTGTCCGAAAGGAGAAGCTGTCGAAGAAGTTGAACAAGCAGACAGTGACGGGTCTGCAGACAGCTACTACGAAAGATCGTTCGAAGCCATAGAATCAACGATGTTGAACGATGTCTGTCGCGACAGCGCCATTTTCAGTGACCCAGAAGACATCCTAGACACCATTGTTCCTAAGGTAAAGAAAATACCGCCTCCTGTACCTGAAAAACCGCCGAGCCTTAAATGGCGAATGACTGAAAACAAGACTATCTCCCCTTTGAGCAGTCCAGGCCAGGATTCTCATCAAGATGACGAGTACGATTCAAGCTCAGTTGCCTCAACCGTCATTGATACCACAACAACCAAAGGTTGGGTGAAACATGTAATTGGTAAAATTCAAGGAGATCATACCGCGTAAGACTATTAGTTATCCTCTTGTCATATTTTTGTACAGAACTCTCCCAAAACGTTCCACAGGAACACTATAATTGTCCATAACAATTTCTTCCTCTCTCTCTTTTTTTTACAAACAC
Organism: Creontiades dilutus; assembly: GCA_031894815.1. Taxonomy (NCBI): domain Eukaryota; kingdom Metazoa; phylum Arthropoda; class Insecta; order Hemiptera; family Miridae; genus Creontiades; species Creontiades dilutus. The sequence continues at coordinate 122,702 of JAVIWC010000011.1, read as the reverse complement.
TGTGTAATATTTATTCTTAATTTAGGAATTACCTACTTTGTTAAATATTTGTATAGATAAAACTTTTTCGATTCCACTAGCCATAATAGTTGGTACAAAATTTTCTTTTATATTAACCTTCTACCTTATGCCATATTTTGGATCGCCTTAGCTTTAATAGTTATGATGACTGAAGCTGAATTCTGAGAATGTATAACATTTAAGAGGGTAAGCGTTCAAAACTAATCGTTAATCTTTGTTTACTGAGCATGTGCTATCCCTGAAATTAAATGAAAATTGAAGGAGTGCGTTGTATTTCATTCCACAACCTATAATAACCCCCTTTATTTTTATGAGCAATTCTGGAATATAGGCTTCTAAACATCTGCATGGAATATTTTAGCTAAATTTTATGTTTTTTGGTGTGCTGAATCCAAAAATTACCGCTATTTTCCTCCATCACGTACAGTTTTCTTGCAAATTAGGGGAGAGGGGGACATAAACGAAAACGTACTTAGAAAAAACACCTAACAACACATAATTACCAACGTTTTGACTGACAAGACTTTGGACCCAGTATCCAAGTAAGAGGTTTCAAAAACAAACAGACTTTCAATTATTTTATTGATATTATCAATGTTCATTTATTCTACGACCAACATTTTGAATTATTCATTTTCCTCAATTCAATCAAGTACGTTTTAATTAATTGTCTCCTAAAAGAACCTAGTTTTGATACATCGATTACTGAACGTTATTATAAAAATGTTGAGCGTGGAGCGTTTGCTGAAGAACGTTGGACGAATCCAATGTTTTGATCACTCAACATATCCGTGATTCATAATATGGCTCAGAATCTTCCCATCCAAGAGGTTTTCCATAAACCGCAGGCTGTTTTTAGATAGTTTCATTGGTATACACGATTTATCAATCATTTCACTATGAAATCTGTGTGTTCAGTAAGTTGTGACATCTACGTACCTACCTGCTTCATTTGGCGGATGCCAAGTGTGGTGGGTCGTTTACTTCTATTGATTTCACCCTTTTCTGCCTTTCGAGGTTTTTGGGGGGAACATTGAACTAGGTGATGGCTGTTTCTTTTGTGCGAACACAGCCTACAAAAATTAGCAGTCAAATAGTTCTGCTTACTTAAGTTAGTCATTTTAACTCAAATGGGAGGAGCTTCATTTTATATTCCCTGATCCTGCGCAACAGTCATAAGGGCCATTCTCATTTGTCAATAAATTGAAACAACTCGTTTTAATGACACACTGCACGAAATACATCAGGAGTGATGATTTGAATGATTTAACTGATCAACATTCTTTAATTAAGAGAAAGTAAAAAAAACTTGCCCTTGGATAAAAATGAAGAAGGAAGAGTATCGGAAGTTCAAGCTCAATGAACCCGCGCAATAATGAGTCCAGCAACACTCTGGAGAAAATCAATCAAATACCACAGACAGTGATATTTGCACGCACTACTAGAATTTTGGAGATATTGTCTTTGTTCCTCCAACTGGACAAGTTATGAAATATGAGTGACAAAACTGGAAATTCAAGTTTTGACATTCAGAAAACTTCCTTCATTAAAGAACTATCAAAGAGCAAAAATAGATCACATTGGGTACAAGGAAGCGTATGCCATTTGCACGTCTACCCACCTTTCTTGTGAATTAACTCTTTTGGCTGCACACACTTTTTTCAACATTACAGAAGAGATTGACAAGGCTCCTGTTCAATTTCATTAGCTTACCACGAAAATTCCAAAACAACCATGTGAATATACCTATGTGTTTTTGCTTTTCGAGTAATCCGAAGTTCCTTCTAAAAATATAAGCTATGAATAAAGCTAAAATATAAAATGAAAAGCTAAAAATAAAACATATAAACTATAAAAACCTAAAGTAACGGGTTTTAATTACATAATCATTAGTGTCTTATTTGATTAACTCCCAAAAAGGTTGAAATAGAAGGGATGGAAAAACTTATTACAAAGTGGATCGGCCATTATCCCCTCAATTTCCCTTACCGACAGCAAATTCAAAATTTCCGAGGTTCCTTACACAATCAGACCAAAGTCGGAGTCGAATAAAAACCAATAATTGATAAGACGAAAATAACGAAGGTTTCACGATTTATCATTATCACCCCCCCCTGATTTATCATAATTATAATTGAAAGTTCCGAGTAACATTTAAATGTTTACTAAACTGAACAAAACAAAATTATGTGAATTGGTCGAGAATTCTCACTTAACCAGGGAGTGAAAGGATTTGACCCCCTCCTCCCCCTCCGATCAGCATAATCAAAATTTCCGAAGTGTTTTGCACAACTAGACTGCAGTAGAGGAAGTAGTAAAAAACTTAGCGCAACAGATTTTGCAAGTGAGTTATACTAAGAGTGTTTACGTTTAAATCAAAAACATTTTGCGAAATATGATCACGAATAGTCGTAAATGTCGAAAACAATTATCAAACAAATTGAAAGCCTTGGAGTAATGCGCCTAATGGAAATTTTTGATGTCAACCCATTATCGTTTTCAACGTTGAGAGTGTCCTTAGGCACTGAGGGAATCCCTCCATGATGAATATAAAAATCAATGAAAGGCTTAGAAAGGTAGGTTTAACAAATGCAAAAGTCTCCACCTACGGTGGTATTAAACTTGTTGTGCTATGGGAATTCAACAGATACGCAATACCTGCTACCATAAAGAAAGGTGGGCTCCTACCAGCTGTTGGAACGTACACTGATTCTCTCTACTGCAAAATGTGAACTTTCTTGAAGCGAATTTTAATGAAAATTAAGATCTAATTCCAAAATGTTCCATTTGGAAATCGTTTTGAGGTAGGTACCTAGTATTCTGAAACGCAGATGTAACACATTTTTATAAGTATAACTACTTATGTTTAAGTAACTATAATCTGCACAGAGATTCCAGACGATATCTCTTAGACTCCAAGTATAATCTTGAGGCCAGCAATGCCATGAAACAAGAACTATCCATAGCAAAATTAGTAGTTCAAGTATCCTTGTTGTAGAACAAATTGCTAAGAATAAGCTGAATTAATCCACTAGGATTACGAATGTTGCTTCTATGCTATCAAACGAATCCTAGTCCAGAAACTTATGCTGGGTGAGTTTTCTACTGATGATGCCGAGTTCTTGAACTTATTTCAGAAAGTTTCTATGAGAAACGTTATCAAACTGCTTCGAAAAGTATGTCCAAGGGAAGTAGGTACTCCACAGAATGAGATCCACATTTGCAAAGAACAAAACTAATGTCTGTCTAAGTGGAAGTTATCAGCCAGAGGTACCAAATCGTAAGTCCAAAGTACTAGTTCAGAACAGGTCTTCAGGGTTTTAGCCAAAAATGATGCTTAGGCAAAAGAATCTTTCTAGTGTAAGTTATTGCATGTTTAATGCATACCTTCATCCTGAATGAATTGCACTCTGGAAATGAAGTGTATGGTGTTGAAGCAATAGTAAAGGCAGTTGAAAGGCTACTAGAACTCAAAGCATGTCACTTGCTACACAATATCGAAATGGATTGATATTCACAGGAAAGTAGGCTGTTACCAGCTGCTTGGAAATGAGTGTTCATGGGAAGTAAGTAGGTTCCCCACAGAATGAGATCCACAACTGCCATCAACATCAGTCAATCTGGCTAGAAGTCATTATAGTCTATCACATCTGCAGATATTCTTTAAATCTGATTGTGATTGATTCGAGCTTTGACAGGGGCACTAAATGTCAACTCCAAGTTCCAGAATTGGACTTGGATCCTTTGCTAAATAGATTATGCAAAGGTGGACGGGCATCAAAAGCATGTTTTCTCAGAGTCAGCTATACCAGTCCCATACATCTCTGCGCAAGCAGAATCGACCTTAGTTCTTGCAGTGCAAATTTTCTGGTGGGTTGTCTGTGTAATTTGTACCCCCACGCAGAAAGAAAGACAATCTCGAAACGAAGTTTATTGTGTTGGAGCAACAGTTATAACCCTTGACCAGCTACCAAATTCAGAGTGTTACTTGCTATACAAGCTACAAATAGCCATTTTCAGCCATTTTTTCTAGTATTAGTCTATGGTTAACCATCCAACACCAGACGGTACAATGGAGAGGTCATAGTAGTTGCCACCATACCAACACAACAGGTGGTACCTACAACGTCTAAGACAACCAACAGCACATTATATCTAAACGTAGAACCTTATCTGTCAAGGAATATTCAAAAAATCTTGTTGATAAGTACAGGAGGCGTAGTTACTCTCTCTTATGTCATGATTATGATTGCAAAACAGGAAAACACAACATTGAGATGTTACCAAAATCTGTAATATGCCTTGGTTACAAAATTACATAACAATTATTAAGGTACATAGGAAGATTCATCTAAAAGATCAAAATTTCCTTAATTTCCAACTCAACTATTGATGAGTACAAGGAATAGCTAACAACAATCATCACATATGTCCGTTCAATGTTGCACCTTACCTAAATTCTTCCTTTTTTCAATTTCTTGCTTCACTATTTCGTCTAAGTCATCCAGCGGTCGGTAAACGAGATGCACCGTTTGAGCACCAGCCATCATCGACAGCATCGCAGCGGTGACCACTTTTAAATACTGCGGCCAAGACACTCCAGCGGGCATCTTCAGACGTTATTGTTTTTCAGGGCTTCGAGAGCTAAAGTTTCAGCTTGCCTTCGCTTGAAGGTCCTGTAGAAATTCACTTGTCCGTGGAAATCCCAATTTATCATAGTGAACTCCAAGCCAGCTCCGAGGACGAAGAACAGTGGCATGAAACGGTAAACTCCGAACCACCTTTTGCCGGGCCACTTTTCCAAAATTCTGTAGAGGACCTCACTCCTTCTCATAATTCATGAAAAAGCACATTTAAATGAAATAGAAAATCATGCTAAACAAAGAGCACACTAAATTTAGACAATAAGAAATGTGCTCACTTCATAACTTTTACTATCACCACAGCTGATAAGGGCGTTGATAACACGCTGATAACCACATGTTGTCACACACTTATCTACACTATTCTACTTACGTTCCACTTAAAATTTAAAATTATAATAAATCGTTTTTACAGTAATTTGTTTAACAATTTTGAACAATAATTTGTTTTCTTCAAATAGATGACTACCTTGGTTCAGGTTTATAGCATCCATACTGATAAACGGAAGAGCAGCAACAACAATCTCGTCACGCTTGTCAAATTCGTGATAACTTTTCATAGCAATAGAAATCTGTCATGTTTGTTGTCACTTTGATCTTTCGATTATATAAGTTGAGTACTAAGGTGAAATTTCACTGATTGAAATAGATACGGTGACTCGCGTTTTGTATTCCACTGATCGCAATTAGTGCTTACTGAACAATGGGCCAAAAGTGTAGCCAATTCACGGAGGAAGAGCTCCAAGATTATCAGGTAACCACTCAATTCTACGTCGCAAGTATGTGTAAATGATTGCTAACGATAAGTGGAAGTTCTACCTAGAAAGTAATGCGGGGTATGTAAGTATTCGGAGTAAACCACGTGGTGAATCCATAGAGTCACCTGGGAATGGGCAATTGATTCCAGCAACGTACGATTTCTTGTGCAATTTTACCATATATTAACAACAATTCCAGTACTTCGGGAGGGATCGAGAGGTGGCTGGTGGGTAAAACGTTATTTTGCAAGATGATGAGGGATGAATGAGTTGGTTTTATTCAATCGACAAAACAACAGTTCTCATTCTATTGTTGCATACTTAATATATCTACGATGCGTAGTTTTGAATCATCCTCAGCAGGTGGTTATAGTTCTGCAAAGCTGTGAGATTGATAACACCACCGCACTACTTCAAATGGATGTAGTCTCCTAACGACTCGTAGAATGATCTATTCAACCTGTTGATACCTTGACATTGTTGCTATTAAGTAAGTGTTGATGATGAAACTACAACGATTTGTGGAGCAATAGAATTCAACAAATTATTGCAATACTTACAGAACGTTGTTATCCCTCCAAAGAACGTCACGGTTTAATCCTGTTTGAATTTGTTTGAATCACTTGTTAAAAGACAAGATTTAGTCAAACGGAAGAACGAGGTTTATTAACCAAAACTACAAGGGACCACTATTACAAGTTTCGGGAAGTAAGTAAGTTAAAAGATTTTTCAAAAAGATGCGTAAGAGGAGAGCGCAGGTGTTGCAGAAACAAAAGACGACGAGACGTCACGAACTCCTCTTGATCCTCCGTTTTTGAAGCGTAGAATGGATGTAGGTACTTGTTATTGTTGTAGGTAGTTTCTTGAGCATTGGAAAAGTGCCGGGGAGGTGGAGTGGTAACCTTATTTCCAACATTAAGAAAGCACCTTTTGCTAGAAATGTGCCTAGTTTGGTTGCTGGAGCAGTGGGAGTAAGCATATATAGCATTTTCCAGTTGAATTCAATGTTTTTCCAAACAAATCAAACGTTTTTAGAAGAAATGCGTTAAAACTTGCTCAAACAATTTTCTTTTCTTTTTCGATTACAAAGATTTACTATTGAAAACAATAAACCAAAAACTGTCGACGTTAGGGTCCCACACATTCTGACTTTTGGTTAATGTTGTTTGTACCTATAGCTATGTGATACCTGTTTCTTTTAATAGGTTCATGTTATTTTTCAGGATTTGACCTATTTCACTGCAAAAGAGGTTTTACAGTAAGTATTAATCCTTAATCACTTTAAAATTCGTCTTTACCATAATTATATTAGTGGCTTTGTAGGTTATAAAGAGCCAAATTATGAATTTATTGACGAAACCTGTTGATGGTTTTCCTCACTTTTAGTTTCTACTGTTTTTTCAGGGTTCACAACAAGTTTAAAATGCTGGCTCCTGAAAAAGTGGGGCACAACCGAAACGCCAAACTTCCGATGAACAAGGTTCTCCAGTATCCGGAACTCAGGGTCAACCCGTTTGGAGACAGAATATGCAAAATCTTCAGCTCGAGCCACGACGGAGATTGCACTTTTGAAGATTTCCTCGATATGATGTCAGTTTTCTGCGAGGCAGCACCTACAGCCGTCAAAGCTGAGCATGCATTCAGAATTTTTGGTAGGTATTTGCAAAGATTGGCCCGTAGTTTTGTTAGAAATGAGGTAGTTGTTGCAGGTATTAACCCTGCTAATGAAATAGAAAATGTTATAATCTGTGGCTGTAAAAAAAATATGTGTATCTGAGGGGATTTTGCTACTTTCTGTCAAATAGTTGATTTCACTGATGGAATCAGAATATTTTAATTTGTAGGAGCTTTTCATACTTCCTCAGCTTTCACTCCTTGGGGGGGGGGGGGGGCATCTATAAACAGAGGTAGCAGATGCCCTGGGAGGTAGAGTGGAGGCAGGGGTTTACCTTCTTAGCATAACTGAATCTTGGGCAGGGTTAGCTCCTCTCCTTGACCTCCTTACTGTGGCTCTGAATGATACTTTTTCCCTTCTCTCCTTAGCACTTTTTAAGTAGTTTATCTTATGAAACGATTTCAATTTCATATTGAGCAACTGAATCAATCATTTGGATTTGTTCAACGTTTGCGAAATATATTATTGACCCCTGGAGATGGTGTTGACCTACATTTAAATTGTACCTGCCTCCCCTGTTGGTGTATCTTGTATCTTCTCAAAGGCTAAGCTTCAAAATTTGATAGATTATCTATCTATTCCCAATCATAGATGATTTTTGCTTTATTTTTGTTCATAATGATATGAGAAATGCATCCTATCATATTCATTCAAGGCTGGCATTCTTTCCTATGTGCTTGAACTCATATTCAATTCATTTGGGGGTTTTGTTTTCTGTATTTGTGTTTTTCATTGGTTTTGCTACAAAAAGGAATGACAGACTTGAATTTATATTATAGGATGTACTTCTTATGATCAGTACGGAGAAAATACCATACAATTATGTATGGTCGGGAATTGCAAGAGGCTCACCTCGCATTCTATCAAACATCGGTAGATTTTCCTGCAGCTTTATTGGCTCAGGGGACACAGTTTACTCTGACTAGGGCGAGAGATACCTGCGATTCAAATGTAGTTACAACAACATCTCCACACATCACTGATATATTTCCTAATGTTTAACAAATCCGAATGAATTGACTCACTTATTCATTATGAAATTAAACAGTTTCGGTTTTAATGCTGTGGTAAGGAGGGAAGTGAAATTCACAGCCGCTGTATGGAGCTCAGAAGGGACGCACTCCTGACTAGAGATGTTCGATATTTCTGTACCAGTGACAAAGTCACCGATATATCGGTGACAAGGAACTGGAAAAAGCAGTGACAGATACTTCGGTGACTGCGCTGGATTCCAACACAAAATACTACTATGCGCAGCCGCGAGATTGGAACTCCACTAGGCGGCTCTGGCCTCAGTCACTGAATCTCATATCGGATATCTACTTACGGTCTCTGTCACCGCGCCACATTTCATTCATTTCCACTCTTTGTCACCGATATGCCAGTCACCAATATTTCCTTGTCACTGGAACCAAAGTCACTGATATTTGTAAGTCAATGGATCGCACATCTCTGCTCCTGACATGGAAAAATATACCTCTTCCATGTTCCTTGTACTAGTCTTTCCCTGTGATTCACTTTCTCATCAAGGTTAGCCCCTGCCACCAGTCTACCTCACTGGGCTGCTGCCCCTCTGGGCACCTTCGTTAGTGTACTCTAGGCAGGAAAATTTATGAATATTCAGTATCCAAAAGTTACTTAATCAAAACGAATTCCTCAGCCCCAAGAACAAAATCTTTGGCAAGTACGAAATGATCAAACATCATTTGCTTTCACTTTCTTCATTACAGGAAGAAAGTAAATAATAATTCTTGCTGTCTTATCTACGAGTATATAAGTATGATTTCAATACTAACAACACTTTACTACCCATTTCATCTTTGAACGCTCCAAGTTAACCTGCATTCCAGAGATCAAAAGTACTATGATTCTTATTATACCTGAATAATTCACCAGTTCCCTCAAATCTACATCATACATGTTTCAATATGCACCTACAAGGTACAAATTAACCTTTTCTGTATACAACCATAATCCTTCTATAGATTAAGTTTTGCTTCAGTAAAAAGTAACATTGCTCCAGAGATCCTCTCTTTAGTGAACAAAAGGTTAAAATATTATTTTAGGGGAAGATGTTATCTTACAGATTCTTGGAAACGGGTTTATTGAGCAGATAAAAGTTTAATTCAAGTAGTACAGTAGTAGATGTAACAGTACTTCCCTTTTGTTTCCACTTCATAGTAACAAATAGTTGGACTACGCACTTATATCTATTTTCCCCGATTTTCGCATAGGAATCATAGTTCAAAATCAATTAGGCATAGGAATTCAACATTTGGTCGTTGGTATCATGTTAATGGACCCTTTCAAGAGAGTAGCTCATTTCGTTAGCCTTTGTGCCTTCATTTCCACAGCTTGGCATACGTGGTAGGCAGGGGAAGCCTGTGGTCATCTCTGGATTCGGCGATGACCAGACGATTTAATAAATTTAAAGAATTAGTTGATACTAATGTTAAATATACAATTTCCTCTGTATAAAAAAGAAATATTCATGCTCGCAGTAGGCACAATTACCTCCTCATTGGCGACATTAGCGCTTGTGTGGAAGCACTGTCATTCTGTGTATCTCATACACCCCCCAGAAGGGCCCTCATCTTACTCCCTCCAAAACATCGACCAATCAAATCGCTTTAAGACTCGTGCTCAAACACGCAACTTCGAGCAAGTCTGACAACGTTCTCGGTGGCGTCCGTGGAATTTTCGGTTAAAAGTCACGACAGGGTTACCGTAGCAAGCGATTTTCAACCTTCAGAGGGATTTGTGAATTTCATACGTCATAAACACCTTAGATTTCCGTTTTTGACAGGTAATTTTTCAAAATTTCTCGGAGGAGGACCCTCCTTCTTTTATGGGGGGAGTGCCCCTCAGACCCCCACCCCCACTTCTGGTTACTAATCGCCACCACTGGCGATGACCTAGCAAAAATGTCACGCCTCGCCACTGGTGGTAGAGCAGTCAGACTTGACTCGTGTTACACCATTTACTTCGAATTTGAGGATCTCAATGGAAGTCATCTTTCAGATTTCGATGGAGACGACATGCTTGGCGTTGCCGACCTCAAGGAAGTGATAGAACGTTTGATTGGGCCTCATAGGCTGACAGAATCTGAAATGGCCAGTCTGATTCAAAGCATCCTTGCTGAGGGAGATCTGGATGACGATGGAGCATTATCCTTCGCTGAATTCGAGCATGTTGTCGACAAATCCCCGGATTTCTCCAGGTAAGAAGGAATGATAAACTTGTGGAAATACTCATATCAAAGACAGAACACAATAATTTTATTCATCACTCTTCCATGTAATTACTTAGATCTATTTAATTAATAATTATTTTTATAAAATGTTTCAGCGTCTTCAAAATACATCTGTAAGTGCAGACTTCGTTTCTGGACCAAATATTTGATTTCAAGTTCCACGTAACATCATACAAATCCTCTAGTCTTCTTGGATCTTGATAACAAAAAATTATGGAAAATAGTGATGTAACAGCTCGATGCTATTTTTAAAAAAGCTAAAATGAGAGCTGAATGTTCCTCATAATTATGATTCACTTTAAGTTACCTTGTTCATCTTGTCTCAAATTGTATTTTTTTTTTTTTAATTTTGTTGAACCCTGTTCAAAGATGATTACGTTCTCAGATACCCCCTGAAACAGAAATCGAAATATTTGGATCGTTCCTTAAGCATTTATTGTAAATTAAGAGGATAGTCAAGCACAATGATTTTAAATTCCTAACATTAATAACTGCACAGTATTATATGAATATCATATCCACCCATTTAATGGGAGAATTGTTTTGAGTGTGAAAAGTTCAACGTCAAACAAGTAACCTAACTATGTGTGAAATATTATTTAAGAGATCTCACGTCAAACAAGTAACCTAACTATGTGCTAAATATTATCTAAGAGATCTTTGTCAATGCAGAAATTTTATAAATAAAGCATGTTTTTGTCTTCCAATTTTAAAACTGTATTTTATTTTAATTAAATCAGGGCATGCAATTTCTTGTCATGGGGCTTCATTAGGTAAGGAAACATTTTTTTGCAAATAGATGAAATTGTTCAACTTGCATGGAATGAATGGACTCTAAATATTCAAATTTACAGGGTGCGGCAACTTGTATTCCTGTTTTTCAAAAAAATCACTACGTGGGAAGGGATATTAGGTGAGGAGCAATTGAGGTGTTGGATGCAGGAAGTGCTACACAAGATGATCATGCCACACTCGAGAAAACGTCGCACTCTTGTGGCCCTTTTATGAACATCCGTTAACAACAGAAATATGGCCGAATTTTGAAGTCATACCAACAAGTCTTCATAGACGTGAGGCACTAGGCAGGAGGTTGTGGGTTCAAACCCAGTAAGATGGTGATAACTTTTTTTGTAGGTTTATTCATTTTAATGTCTTAACACGTTCAGAGCGGAGCCCAATTCAGCTGTTCTTGCTTATGGGCGGAGGCCCGAAAAAAGTAAATCACAGTCTTTAGAATCTGCCAAAATGTGGGAGGTTGAACGGGTAATGAATGAAATCTGATTAGTGGTGGTTAGGTCAACTAGAAGGAAACGGAGGAAACGGTCTTTCAAGTTCTTCGATTTGAAAGGAGAGGGTGTGAGTTTCACCTGAGACTCAATAGCTCCACCAGGACAGACAGGCGGCATTCTCATTTGAAGCTCTGAACGTGTTAAAGCAGGTTTCATCAAAGCCCTAGTTTTAACACAGATTCCGACCTCTCTGCCCAAATAACCTATAAAGTACTAGAAGGATTGAGAAGCGAGCACACAGAACGCAGACCTATGCACTGAACAGTGGCTTCCTAGTAATGAAAAAAGTGTAGTTTGTAGGGCTGCCTGCTGCTAGATCTCATAGTGCACGGGGTGTGGCATGAACGTAGAGTGGAAATGCTCAAGTTCTTAGTTAACAAAATGGCGTAAGTGCTTATAAAAAATGGCAAATCCGTACAGCCACTGAGGGCATTCTGGCAAGGTATGGTTTGCAGTTCATAGATTCAGTTTCTGATCGAAAAATGGTTTGCATTGCGTTCTCAAGAACACGGCATCAGCTGAAGGTGAGAAGCAACCAGGTTCATCAAAGTGGACAAGAACCCCCCCAAATTGTCAGAGGAGGAGAACTGTGAGGACATCAATTGAGCTGTCTCCTAGGCACTCACTACAGACACGAGCTGCTCTTCAAATTTTAGAAACAACTGTGGAACGCATTTTACGCTGCAATCTCAAGTTGCCCCCGTAAAAGATCAATGTTGTCCAGAAAGTGTCTCCAGCTGACTGAGGAAGACAATGGAATCGTAGTAACATAATTCTCGAGGTTGTACCCCAGTACTGCAGTTCTATGAACCAGTGACAGGCCATTTTCACCTGTCAAGAGCTCCATTGGAAACGTTTTCTCATACCAAAGGTTACAGTTTGGTGCACTGTGTCAGTCTATAGATAAGGCCTTGACTAACAGAAAGTGGAGTGAACTGCAATTCTATCACAAACCTCGTAGTGAGGAGTCATCCTTGACAAACAGAAGGCGGCCTGTTGTGTCGGACCAGCTCAGTTCTGGTTTTGTTTGACCAACAGTTCTAGTGCGGAAAATGTGTGCTTTCTGTTTAGCCCCTTACTTCTATGAGGAAGGAGGCGTTGTCACCGTGAGGTCCCGACAATATTGCAACATGTTAGGAGACATTTTCATGTCAAAAAGTGGAGGAATACGATGGAGAGCATGCCATAGAATACCTCTGGTGACAGGTGGATGTGGCCCAACATTCGTGAGATTCTGCAGGGCATGATCTCACAGACCCTGTCAAGCGATCTCACTACAGGAGAACATTTTGTGGTCCCTTCACTCGCAAGATTTGAGCCCCTCATATCTTCGTGTGGTGTTACCTCAAGGATGAGGTCATCAAACAAGGAAGCAATTGAGAACGAAATCGTCCAAATTGACAGGGGTATGCTGAAGAGAGTCCAGTCAAAATTTCAAAAAATACACCAAATATGTGTTCCTTTCCAAAGCTATACGACGATTTTCCTCACTGATCCTTAGGCTTTGAGCCGTAACTAAATTTTGAGAAAAGAATTGTGATTTGTTGCTCCAAAACTCCCACTTAGATAAGGCACTTCAGCTAAGGATTGGTAACGCGTGGAGCTTGACAAATTGTAGATAAGTAAAAGATCTACAAATCCCAATTTCTTACCACGTACAAGCCTGAGGCTACTTATTTCAAATACTTTCATTGTTATTTGCCCTATAAAAAATGAAAAAAGTGATCTAAAGCATTCAGGAAGAACGGAGATAGATTCCAACTTTACCTCCTGTTTTGTCGATTACACGTGATTTGTAAGTACGGCGGTTCTGCTAAGCAGTGCAGAGCACTGGTCTCAAATTAAATTAAATTTATGAGTGGTCGAATACTTACGGCAATTTCATGCGCATGAAGACCCAGCATGCTATGAAAGATACCACGATGCAAATGAAACCAACAGCAATTAGAAGGATTCTGTTCAATTTGGGCGTGGTGGGGTTGTGAGTGTGATCCAGAATGACGAACCCCAGGCCTCCGAGGGTGAATAGGAACGAAGAAGCTAAACCTTCCATGATGTACTGCCCATTAACTCTGTAGGGCATAAACGCGACCTGGAAAATATGTATTTCTATTAGGGATCAACGGAAATGAAAAACTTACAACATACATCGAACACCACATATATGTAGGTACCTATCGAACTTGCATAATGTTACAGTATACTTCAGAATGTGATTTTTGTGTAATATTTGAATTTTTAACTTAATCGAAATTTATAGGTATAATCAGCTCTATTTAGATATGATGAACAAAACTTGCTGAAACCAGCCAGAAATAACAAATTTTATTCAAAAAAGTTTGGAAAATTTGTAAGGCTGCATCTAGAGCACTAAAAGTTGATATTCAATTGAAAAATATTATTCAAATTACAAAAAGAATTTCTTAATGTCATGTTGCGTAAGTGAGACTTGGTTTGATAAAAAGAGTTCAATACCGGTCTTGAATGTCCATGCTCATCCGTCGTTGACCCAACACTTGGAGGCTCAATAATTACATCATAAATGATTCCTGAAAAAAATTAATTAATTAAATGAAATAATAATAATTTGTGAATATGCAGAAGTCTTCATTTTGAAAAGGAAGTTAGAGTGTTTTGAATCTATTATTGTAACGCCCCTCACCTCATCTTCATCACACATTCTCATGTGTTGCTTGAGCTCTGGGTTGTTCACTACTGGAATAAAGCAATTAACTGAAAAGTGCTTATATAAGATATTATTTAACCACGGGGCCTGCATATGATAATCATAAAGTGAATTTTCTTTTGCAAATGCAATATTTCAGACAATTTAAGATATTCGCAATAGCATACACAACCGAAGGTCCTACGGACTGCGCCAATTTTATCAGTGTAATAATCAATTTGCTTGTTAAAAAACGTTTATTGCGATTTCCACAGAATTTAATTCATGTAGATTAGTATGTGGAACAAGGTTATTGGTAAAACAATTGGGTGGAGAACTTAGGAGGAACAAAATGTCTGACACGCATGACAGCTAGCTGAAATCTAGCTTGGGAAGCCTGGCCGCGTTCCTTTTATTATGTTTGGTGCTGAGGTAAGCAGTTAATGGGGTATTGATCCCATAACTTGTATGAATACAAACGGCACTTTACAAGACGTCTATCACTCTCATGTTGATCTGATATGGGGAGAGGTGGAGAATCTAATTTTTGTGCCTTGGGTTCTGGCTTTGAGTGTAAATTATTACTCAAAGACTTACAAAGTAAACACGTTGTAAACAATAAATTTCATTACAGTTATTAAGTAACAATAATAATTATTACAGACACTTCTTTCTTCGCCGTTCTATCTTTTCATAGGGTTCCTATTGGGAGCAAGTTTTTAATACATCTAGCGTAAGCCTTCATGCTTGCTACTTCTCAAGTGTTGTACGGTACTGATCGTACTCCATTGGTGATCAAACCAATAGGTCACATGACCAAAAATTGTATCGTCTTCAGGATCTTGATACCAACAACCAAATAGACAACTCAGATGCCTACTATGTCGATCAAAGGATCGCCTGAACATAAAATTTGCATTCCATGCAAAGGGCCAACCATCACTGATATGATCGTGGCCATGTTTGGTCAAATCAGCCTTTTTACAGATCAGGAGGTGATTTTTGTTCATACTTTCTCCACTACTACCAAACTTGCTGAG
The DNA here is from genome assembly GCA_031894815.1 of Creontiades dilutus. Classification (NCBI taxonomy): domain Eukaryota; kingdom Metazoa; phylum Arthropoda; class Insecta; order Hemiptera; family Miridae; genus Creontiades; species Creontiades dilutus. Next base: position 107,358 of record JAVIWC010000011.1, on the reverse strand, counting down.
TCCTGCTACTCCACGACCATACCTGAATATATTTTAATTGACTTAGGGAAAGATCTATGATTTAATTGGGGAGTAAACAGCGGAGAGGTTATTGGAAAATTGCATACCCAGATGAGAGTGTGCGACGCCCTCTCTCTCATGGAGGGCACTGGTTTTTCAGAATTCCTCATCAACAGTCAAACCTTTGTTTTGGTTAAGACTGGTAAAGCCGCACACACGGTATTCGGCAAACATCGAGCAAACGTTTAAGCAAAATCCCAATGAGTGGGCGGTCGTAAGTGTATTTGCCAAGCGAGTGCTCGCCTTGGAGGCAAATATTCATCATTTCGGCCACATCTGTAAAGCAAGTCCTTGTCAAATCTGGGAAGCTTATTCGATACAATTATTCGGACGAAGGACAAACATTCGCTACTTGCCGAACACCCCATCAACCGCTTTTCCCTATTACTCTCCGGTGATTCAGAAAATGTCCGCAATGCGAGCTATGTGGCCTTAAAAGTACTTCGATAATTCACAATCGGGAACTGCTACCTACTCGGTCGGTTCTGAAAATGGTCTACGAACTAAGATGTTGATGAATGGAAACTAGTTCAAGAAGCAAATACCAGGTTCCGTCAGTCGGAAAACCTCTATGTGCCTGAACTTTGGGATCTCAGGCACCCGAGAACAGATGAAAGGGCCTCAAGGCGATTTTAGGATCTGTTAAGGCTAAGCTTTCGCACCTCAAGCGTCCTCAGGAGCTTGTTGAATAACTCCACCGTACATATTTTGGAAATTCAACAACGAACACAAAATTTATTGCATTTTTTTCATTAGCTTCTCCAAAATCCAACAGAGAATGTAGATTTTTACCTCCAGTTACCATGAAGTACGACATGAGAACCATGGCATACATCATCATTGCCGAGGGCTGTTGAAGCCAAGACGGTTTTTTGATCTTCAAATTCGGCGGTTGCAGTAGAACGTAGGGCGCTGCGAACAAATACTCCATATTTACACAAATTTCTGTTCGACGATGATTGAATTTACTAATCTACTTTCACAAATAAACAGTCAAATTGAACGCCGACAAGCCACGAATGCGAATGATTGGAGTAACGTCAACGAGTCGTCAGCATAGCATTTCGTTGATAAAAGATAATTCCTTCGTCTTCTTCACATAGGTCATGTTAAGAGCCCAAACATTGTGGATACTGAACTATTTGAATTTCCAGGAAGAAATCTTGGATCGAAGATAAGCGCAAGTAATTTTTTTGCTCCTAACTGCAGGAAATGGGAGCATTGATTTTACTTTCGGAAGATGACAATTTTTTTTAGACAAAATCAACATTTTCATTCATATTTAAAATTTTTCTGAGCCACGTCGATTTCGTGTGCACGTCCTGAGTTCTTAAATTCTTGTAAGAGGATTTTTAGCTTTCATATTCATTAATATTTCCACGTTCCAGTGAAAATTCTCACTCAAATTTGGAAGACAGTGATTTCTGCATTGGAAGGCGCCAAATTTTGTTATCGATCACGTTCATGGGCACTAAAACCAAGTGTAGTTCCATGCTGGTTCTATGGATCTACCTTCTTTTCCATATATCACTGCTGTATGCAGAAATCGACGCTAATAAGGAAGGTTTCACATTGTTGTCACCACCAGGTTATGAAGATTTATCGATTGTTTCTTCCGTCTCGGTTTTCTTCGTTGTCGGGTCTACTCACTCGCTCCCTGGAAGTCATCCTTCGAATTTCGATTAAACCGACGGTTTATTTTACTTAACATACCTCCGAGAAATCACGCTCGTCGCAGTATTGAACGTTATGATCATACATAAAGTTTAATTCGCGTAACACTCTTCACCCCCATGCCGATCCTTCCTTGAATTTTCCGATTCAAGTAGAGTAGGTATCGGTAGTTAACTCGTCGTTTTCATCCGGTGATATTGTTTCGCATCAAGTTCTACCCGATTTCTTAAGTGCCAATCATGAAGAACGAAGAAGGGACTTTTTCGGACAAATTCAACATCATAAATGAAAAGCCAGTGGACAACATCTCATTAGAAGTGTTTTACAGGCCGCACACTATCACTTTATTTACCATCTCGTTCGCCGCTCTTATCTACGTGTCCCTCATAAGGTAAGCTTTATTATTGCTCCGCTATACTTAGTACTTAGGATACAATTACTATTATATATGTTTGGGTGCTTAGGATACAAAACACATTGAAAGTACATTCTAAGCTTTGTCAAGTGTCCATCATTCAAAGAAAAATGGTAGGCACATAATTTCACCTTGTTTTATCTTTCAGCACGTAGTTTTCCTCATATAGAATCAAATCGTTGTAGTATTTAGGTTTAGGTTCTGAATCACCGTGGTTTATTTGATTTATTCGAAATCTCACGAAACACTACATGTTATTTCTACCGAATTCATTCAACACAATTCACTTTGAGACGGTGTCTTCTTGGTCTTCGCTCAACTAATCACATTATTTTTAGACGATGTTGTAAATATTGCCAACTATTAAGTGGCCTTTAGTGCTTGACTTTCTTCATCCACTTTAAACGTCCTTGCCAACATTACCGACCCGCGGTGATAGCTCATGGCCGAAAAATCGAACTCAACTGGATGCAATTCATTAATCGCATTAGGTTATTATTCTTCCAGTGACCCTACTTTATCTTAAACACAACTATACAGGTTATCAACCATTTAGGTGGGGCAAACTTCAAGAACTGATCCTGTAAAGAATTTACGCAAGTACTTACACGAAACTTGAGTTGTTCAGAAAGGACTGGAGCGTAACGAGCAAGTGGAAATTTCGATTTTAATTGTTTTTTCTCTACAGAAACCGAAAGCAATGTTTCCCCTGCCTTGGTAGAGCCTGAAGCAAAATATAATGGTTTACCATTGAAAATTACAAACCAACACAATTTGTTCGGGTGTTCTTCAAGTGCGGCACCCATTTTCAAAACCAGATTCCTTTTCTTCAAACCATCTTTTTTCAGCTTGAAAATCGTTGCCACTTCTAACATATGGTTTTTATTAATAGAATTTATTGCATTTTTGGGTATTTTAGAGGTAGGTGTATCATTTAAAACGGGAACCCCGCTTTAACGAGCCCTCCTTGCCGGGTTTTCATGGTCTTGAGCATTTGTCATAGAAACCCACTTAGCGACCACACAGCCTGATGTACCTGTTCATCGATTTTGGTTTATTATTTAATAATTTTCAGGAAAAATCCATGTTGATATGCATGAAACGCTGCAAATTCTTTCACTGGGGTTTATTATTCAATTTCATTCATTTGGCTTGCATTCATAATTTGAATTTCTACTAAGCTTTGGAGTGTGCGTGTTTCACAGGTGATAGAGCGATTATTGAATTCCCGGAGGCACACAAATATGATCAACTGATCAATCCAAATAGGTATTTTGGTTGAGAACCGATTTACGTGCTCTATGTATATCTCCTGAAATTCAATAAGCGCTCTATCACCTGTAGAACACGCACACTCCAAACCTTAGTAGAAATTCAAATCATGAACGCAAGCCAATTGTATAATAAACCCCAGTGAAAGAATATTGCAGCGTTTCATGCATATCAGAATGCTTCAACCCGTGTGTCGGCTATAAACCCTTGTAGGAGTTCACTCCAGTATCCACATTCACTACATCACTAGGTTACTGCGATCAAAACAAAAAGACGCTGTTGTTTTTGTTTTGATCGCAGTAACTTAGTGATGTAGTGAATGTGGATGCAAATGTTGGCAGCATAAATCGGGCCATACATCGGGAATGGTTTGAGTTACGGACCTGGGGAGGAGCTCATTCGATTCCTCATGGAAAGTTCTTCAAAAAAAGTCCACATTTAGTCCGCCTTGGTTTTTGTTAGAGGTTTTTAGGGTTTTTACAAAACTTTGACAACCCTTAAATAGCACTTTAAAATAAGTGAGGGAGCTGACTAAAGAATTGGGGCGTTGTCGGACCAATATTGATTTTTCATGAAAATTTCAGATTTTTTGCTCTAGCCGTTTGGGAGAAATCGTGCGCACGGCGGACGGACGGAAAATTTTTTATTGCATATTTGGATTCTACACCCTTTGAAACGTAAACCATGAAATTTTCAGTGGGGGGTTAGAACATTTTTTTCCAAGAGCGAACACAATGGTTTACTATCGAATAATTGACCAAAATGGGCCAGTAATGAAGAACACGAAGTTGTCCGTATGACTGGAAGACTGCTACATTCTTTTTCGATTCGAAAAGTCAACTACCCAAATCCTAAGGGAATCCAATAGATCTCTCATTCACCTGCCGGTGATTGGATTATCTTGGACGAGATATCAAGGAAGTTGTTAGCATCAATGAAGATAATACCAAGGGCGATTGTACGTTTGTTCCACTCGATCTTCCTAAAACGGATCCTGATCTCCAGCGGGTTTACAACTGTTTCGACCTTACGTAACGGACATCAATTGAGCGAGTGGGCCGCACAAAGTGAGCGACGGTCTCCTGCGTTGACGTGTTTATTTTTTGTCCAGCCTTCAACATCTCTCCGTCACCGGAAAAAGAAATCGCGAAGGAGATAAATAGCGCGGAAGGTATTAAATTATCATCGACAAGAAATAAAACGCTGGCAATTCTACCACATGGGTTTATTATTATTTGAATAATGTGAGATTGCTCGTGTCATTGAGAGGTTTGTGGGTTTCACTTTAGGCTCAGCAATTGCCAAGGATGAATTTCTATAGATTTGACTAACACCTATCCTAGTCAATTAGGCGTCCAGAATTACTGGAAACTATCAAATGAGAACCTCGGTTTTGGCCCATAGCTTCTACTGGGTAGATAGAAGTTTGGTCCAAGTAGATCCAAACTGCAGCCCATGAGCGAAGAACAGATTTTTTGGCGTCAATTCTAAGGCCTTCTATGTCCCTTACGGCAGATGCAGATTTTGCAATTTTGGAGATTCTACTTCTCCTAGAAACGGGAAATTTGGTTAGGAGTTATAAACAATTCTGGCGATTCGATTACAAAGGCTCATTATTGAAAGTAATAAATCAAGATTTACTTACCAAATGATTTCAACTTGATTAGTTGTGAAGCAGTGAAGTGAATGTTTATCATAATTAGGGGAGGGATCAACATGCAAAATTCAAGACGGGGTGGCCCGTCAATATCAAAGGTCATACGGGGACCACCAATGCGCGATTGTGTTCGCAATAAAGTTGTCCAAATAAAGTTGTTTTCATAAGGGAAAATATTGAAAAATTAATTGATAAATGAAATAATTGAAGAATTGAAATAATTGTTTTGCTCTTGTTCTCGAAGTGTCGTAGCAGACGCCTGAAATGAATTCGGGTGATTTTCGTCACCCCTCCAGGGAAATTCGCACGTTCAAAATTTGGCAACAACACCAAATTTTCATTCGTTCAAATGTGATATACCCTTAAATTCACAATATTGATGAAATGTTCTCACTCCAAACATGATTGCTAGTGCGTCTTTTATTTGCTTAACGCTTCTACGATTCTGAAAGAGTTCTAGCAAATGCTTTCGGTTTTTCCAAGACCTTGGGATCGGTGCCTTAAAACACTCCTTAGCCCGACTTCTGATGCATCGCATATTAATGTCAGTGGTTTCGGAACGTCTGTATCAGGAGACAGGTGGTATTCACACAAAAAATTTAAAAATCATTTGCATTGTACGTATTGAGGTAGGAGGATCCGCTCCATTTTTAGTCGATTTTTGCACAATAATTGTTGTTTAAATGATGTTAAAGTAATGTTGTTAATAACTGTTGTTAAAACAATAATTATTATTGTTTTCACTAAGTGCGATACCCTGGGTTTAGTGTATTCCCAAGGTTTTGATGCTCCACCTTCACCAATAATTTAATACTACAGTTTTGTATTTGCTTTGAGAGGAACGTCCTGGGTGGTTCTTACGAAGTCTAGTTTGTTTGGACCCTGAACAAGGGACTAGTGTGTCTAGTTGGATGAAATAGAGGTTATGAACTACAAAATCACCACTTTCAAATGAGAATGGTTCAGTTATTTATTTCAGTCTACTCGTACAACGCGATTGAATTATGGTAAAAAAGTGTTACTACCACAATTTTAAAAGATTGTTTTATTTCAAATTTTAATAGCTAGTATTTATCGGGTGTAATAATTTAAACAAACAAACAACCACATTGTGTTTTTTTTAGGATAAATTATAGTACGCGGATGCTCTTTAATTAGCATTCGACCTCTTAAGAGGCAGTGTCAATTTCCCAAGGACTACCAGGCAATCAGAGGTACTATTACACATAAAGCCACGTGACCGGATGACCTCTCGCTAATTTTTCATGTTCATGTCATGTGCTTGCAACTTCACAAGTTAACTTGGTCGAGGAAACACGATTTTTCAAGAAGTAAAAGCAGCTCTATTGTCTCCTGATACAGAAGTTCCGTAAGACGAGTCGAAACCTCAATAAAGTGAAGGTGTTGGGGGCGGGCAGTTGCAGTTGAAACATAGAAAATTATGAAAAACACTTATTTGAAAAAAAAAAAAAACGCTGCAAATTCTTTCACTGGGGTTTATTATTCAATTGGCTTGCGTTCATAATTTGAATTTCTACTAAGCTTTGGAGTGTGCGTGTTTCACAGGTGATAGAGCGATTATTGAATTTCGGGAGATATGCATAGAGCACGTAAATCTGTTCTCAACCAAAATACCTACCTATTTGGATTGATCAGTTGATCATATTTGTGTGCCTCCTGAAATTCAATAATCGCTCTATCCTGTGAAACCCGCACACTCCAAAGCTTAGTAGAAATTCAAATTATGAACGCAAGCCAATTGAAAGATAAACCCCAGTGAAAGAATTTGCAGCGTTTTTTAATTGAACCTCAATACCCCCCCCCCCCCCCACAATAAAAACATCCATAATTTATCAAGTCCTTTAGCGCTCGTATTGCGTTAAAACTTCCCCAAACCCAAATTTAGACGATGTAGCCAAAGGTAGACAGATGTAGAAGAGGCACACAAATATCATCAACTGATGAATCCAAATAGGTGTTTTGGTTGAGAACCGATTTACGTGGTCTATGCATATCTCCTGAAATTCAATAATCGCTCTATCACCTGTAAAACACGCACACTCCAAAGCTTAGTAGAAATTCAAATCATGAATGCAACTAAATGAATAAAATTGAATAATAAACCCCACTGAAAGAATTTGCCGTGTGCGTGTTTCACAGGTGATGGAGCGGTTATTGAATTTCAGGAGGCACACAAATATGATCAACTGATCAATCCAAATAGGTATTTTGGTCGAGAACAGATTTACGTGCTCTATGCATATGTCCTGAAATTCAATAATCGCTCTATCACCTGTGAAACACGCACACTCCGAAGCTTAGTATAGATTCAAATCATGAACGCACGCCAATTGAATAATAAACCCGAGTGAAAGACTACTTATTTACCCCAGTAATAATATTGAATAATAATCCCCAGTAATAATATTTACCTATATATTATCAGCGTTTCATACATATCAGAATGCTTCAACCCGTGTATCGGCTATAAACTACAAGTATCCACATCGGCTATCACTCCAGTAACCACATTCACTACAACTCGACGCTATCGGCATCACTAGGTTACAAACAAACAATAATAAACCAAAAAACGCAAATGTTGTCACCATAAATCAGGCCATACATCGAGAATGGTTTGACCTACGGACGTGGGGAAGGGCTCATTCGATTCCTCATGGTATGTTCTTCAATTAGGTAAATATTTAGGCCGATTCGACTTGTTTTGAGGTTTTTAGGGATTTGACAAAACTTAAAGCCCTTAAAGGGCACTTTAAATTGAGTGAGAGAGCTGGCTCAAGAATTGGGGCGTCGTCGGACCAAGATGGATTTTTCCTGAAAATTTCAGATCTTTTGCTCCAGCCGTTTCGGAGATATCGTGCGTACGGCGGACGGACGGAAAAATTTGTATTGCAGATTCGGATTCTACACCCTTTGAAACGTAAACCATGAAATTTTCAGGGGGGTTAGAATTTTTTTTCCAGAGCGATTACAATGGTTTATTATTGAATAATCAACCAAAACTTGTCCGTTTAGTTAACTGCATTTCCGTAAAGCGTGCTAGAAGTTGTCAAATTTCGGGAAAACATGCAGATCAGCGTTCTAAAATTTTTGTGAATCTTGCACCTTCGTGGCTAATTTACTTCCTAATCGAAATATGTATAATTGAATCTCTTTTTAAGGCACTTAGAATGTAGATTAGAAGGGTTATTCTAGTGCAGAAATAATGAACTTCTGTGTTATTATTTCTGGCGTTTTGTCTTAATCGATGTTTGTTAATCTGTTATATATTTGTTCCAGAAATGAAGACAACTTCAACAACAACATCTGGGCCGGGATCGGATGCATCGTGTTCTTCTTTATGATCATCTCCTTACTCGCCTTCCCCAACGGACCCTTCACTCGACCGCATCCCGGCGTCTGGCGAATCGTTTTCGGTCTTTCCGTTCTCTACCTGCTCTGCCTCTTGTTCCTGCTGTTCCAAAACTACAAAACGATCAAAACTATATTGGTTTGGATCGATCCCAAACTGGAGAAATTTCACATAGACATGGACAAGGTAAGCTCGTAGATTCATAGATTAGACATTGAAAACATATTGGTGAGTTATTCATGCATTACAGCGTATGTGGGCTCAAGCCGTTTGCACAAACCGGCTTGTACAAGCCAGTTTGCGCAAATTAAACTGAGCGTGTGAACGGAGTTTGCGCAAGCCATTTGGTTTGTGCAAACCAAAAAATCTGGCTTGAGTAAAATCTGTTTCGGACAAAAAATCGGCTTGAGGTTGGAGCAAAGTTTGAGCGTGTGAACGCGGTTCAAGCCAACCCACAAATCTCGCGCAGACGCATCGCCCTCTCAGCGCCTCTCTTCTGGAGGGAATCTATGTACACTACGTGATGTCATCTGATGTAGGTACTACGACGTATTTTTTGTCGTGTGTTTTGTTCAGGAACAACAGGACTATTCTCGCAAGTAAATGAATTCGTTTGTGAATGTATAGACAGCTGTGGACATCATTCGGTTCCCTGTTCAACTCGACGATTAATTCGTATGTGAAAGGATGTCCCTCTTCAGTAACCAGTCCTTGGTCCATATCCGCTGTTTAGTTCTTTAATTTCCAATGTCTTTCTCACTAAATAAGCTGCAGCCGCACAAGAGATAAGCTCCTCCTCATTCATTTTTCATTAAAAAACAATAGAAACCACAATTAATCCATAATAGTTGTAAATTTGAGAATGATCCCACCAAATTTGCACAAACTCAACTGAACGTGTGGACGCTACCGAGTTGTTCAGTTCAGTTTGTGCAAACTGGTTTGTACAGGCCGGTTTGTGCAAACAGCTTGAGCGTGTGAACGGGCCTTTACAGCGTATGTGGGGAACACCTGCTCAACGAAACATTTCAAAAAACCCAATTACAGTTTGGAAAAAAAAAGAGATCACTAAAGAGTAAGGCGGCAAACATCAAAGCCGTCCAACATCAAAGCCACACTACGTGAAACAAAAGATTTGATCTACACTGGACGATTATAGATCATTCCTTCATTTTGCCTATTTAAGCGTGCGGATAGCCTGATGATAACAATTCCAAATTTAAAGATTTGACATAATAATTCGTGTCTGGTATCTATCGCTAAAAATCATGAACATTACTGTTAAGAGCGAACGTATTAACTGCGTAACTGCATTAAAGGGATGTCTTCACGATTTTTATAGATCAATCTAATAAATATAAAGATTTTTAAAAACTAGACCGAATTCTGAATTGAACACAGCTGCACTAAAATCGGCCGAGAATTCTGGTAGATGTGAACAGCGCTTGAATGGATCGACTATTATCCCATCCATCCCCCTTCTCGGTAGCAAATTCAAAATTTGATCGGACTATTGCAAAACTGGGGTATAATTGGGGTGGAACAATAAAATTTGAAAAATAAATAAAATCAGTTGAAAATAATGGAGGAATACGATTTATCATCATTACCTCCTCCATTCACCCCCTATCAAATAGAAAATTAATGTAAAAAAATATGTTTAACCTTCCAGAGACAACGTGAATCTTTAGGACGTATGGGACAACGTTGGTTCATTTTGACCCAACACCACGATAAGATGAAAGGAGACATTCAAAACATTCTGGGAAAAAGTTTTAGTTCCATTTCTGCTATAAAACAATATTTTTCAATCCTCCATCAACGAATTACTTTTTAATAAACTCATACAAGCTCAAAGTACCTAGAGTAACTGAGTTCAACTTATTTCACGTATCACATAAAAAAGAACAAGAGGATGAAAATAATTGATTTGAAGAAAAACTGAAAGAACGAAAATGAGACAATGCTGAGTCATATCGATTCTAACAGCATGGAAATAATGCTTTCAAATGAATATTTTAAAAAACTTAAATTTAGAAAAATACATAGTGTACCAACAAATCAGACAATGTTGTGCCATGTTGACCCAGACCACATCCCCTTTTACTAAGTATATCCAATAATGACAAACCTACATTACCTCTGAACTACCTATAATACTAACCTCTGAAACCGGTTCCCACCTAGTTGACATCTACTACTTACTGGTTTGACAGCTACTTAACGCCCCTCCCCTCCCACTGCTCCCTTACAACTCATGGGCGTTGTCCCTATCCTTGGGTCCTTTTGACTCGCACGTGGTCTCTGGAAGGTTAAATGCTAAATCAAAATCTTGATTGAAGAAAAAAATCGAATTCTCGTTTGAGCATCGATTGATAGACGAGCACGATTCCATTCCGTCGGCAAAAGCAAAACTTGCATAGTTCGTTGCGCAACTAGGCCATAATTTTGGCCGAACAAAAGAAGTATCAATTGGTTGAGAATTTATAGCCTCACTAGCGTCGAGTCGACAACATTCGTCGAAAGATAAACAAGTTTTTCGCCATCTTTCCGATTCCTATTTTCCGTCATGAATTTTGAAATTTCCGAGGTTTGACGCATAGCTAGAGTAAAATTGAGAGTGAAGTTGGAGTCCCACGAAGACAGATTTTTTATTTATTTTCAGATGTCTCGTCAGAGACTTTCTAACTTTTTCTATTAGCAATTCTGTTTCTTTTGCCATTTTCCCGAAAACTACCTACGCGAGAAGGAAAGAAAACTTGAGAAATGCAAACTACACTTGTACACCGTCGGACCGCTCAACTAGTTTTGTGATTTTGTACAATTCTACCGCCCTACCGCGACGTACAGATCCGACCGTAGAGCCTGAACGCTGCATATGTGACAGGGTTAATGCTATCTTTTGTCATACAAGTATCGGTAGAGGAACGCGACGGTAGAGACCACTGACCGTTCGTCAGAGACCTTAAAGGCCGGATCACACAGGACGCGTTATAACGCGCCGTTAGGCGTTCCTGTACCGTCACGTTACGGCGTTCCACTTGCATGACGCAACATGGCATCATACCCGCCACACACACGGCGTTAAGGCTCAGTGATACTTTCAGTAACGCGCGTTGGGGTTGTAAAAAATTACAAAAGTAACGCGCGCTGAAGGCGTTCTCCTCGGTTTTTTTCGAGATGAGTGAGGAAACAGAGGCTCTCATTGACAAAACGATCTTCGTGTGATCGCAGCTCCCGACATAGACGGTGGTATCCCCCAAACTCTTCTCTCTTTTCATTGATTGGGTGCACCCAATGCCGTCTGTTTTTGTCATCTAATAAAACTAGTAAAAGTACAGCTTCTTCCTCAACAGAGTCACCAGAAGTTATCATAGCTTTATGAGAAAGTTAGAAGAAGCAGAAATTATTGTTATAGCAGCGAACCGCCTGTACACAGTACACTCTTGAGAACACTATCACAATGCTGAGTTGCAGGCCAAAATAACGCGCAACATAACGCGATGTGTGGGGACGTAGCTATATCGCCAAACGTCGGGGAGAACGCGCGTTCCCTGAGCCCGCGTTATAACGCGTCCTGTGTGATCCGCCCTTAAGGCTCTGGCACTCAGAACTCGATCTGTCACGGCAGGCAGCATCTCTGACCGCCGCGATCAGGGGATATGATTGTATGATGCAACATTGAACCGTCCCTGTCACACATAGCGCGATCCATCACAGCGATTCAGTCTTGATCGCGGCGACAGGTGATACAGTTGTACAAAATTAAAAAAATTATTACGCGATCCGGCTATCCAGTTTCAGTGACGGAGGTTGAAACCGATCTGTTGTACTTGGATACGAGTAGATATTTTTGCTTAACTTACCTCAAAGTTACGGCTAATCTTTCTCCTGTTTCAATAGGTCTTCTCCGATAGTGATCCGCTCAGTCCTGGGTTGCAGTACTTCTTGTAGCTCTTGAAAACTTTGCGTCGACAAGTCGATGAAAAAAATCTGTCTTCATGAGTCTGTAGTTCACGACAGAGACGTGGTATTCACCAAGTTCCTCTCTTTTTTCATTTATTGGGTGCACCCAAAATCGTCTTCTTGTGCTGGTACTCTGTACTAACGCAAGAAGAAACTCAGAGTTCCTCTTCGTCAGAACTACTCATTTTTTCTAGAGAGCCACTTGGATACGAGTACTACTTGTTGAGTGGAAATCTACAATACTGGATCGCTCACACAAATATCGTATTGTATGTGGCGGAGCTGTATCGCTGATTGCCAAGGAGATCGCGGAATCGCCCGCCGCGACAGATCGCTTTCTGTGTGCCAGAGCCTTTAGTTTTTTCACGGATTCGGTCTTGGAATGGTCTGAAATGGAACTGTTTCCTCTATTTTTTCCTCATGTTCGAGTTGTCCGATCCATTCTTATAGGCGTCGCTCTATTGACAAAAAAGGTGACACGTTCGAGAACCCATGTACGTGAAGTATGACGTTAGTACACTGTACTGAATAGTGTGGATCGAGTTATCATCAAGCTTGCAAATTCCACATTACAATCGCAAAGGAAGGAAAAATGGGAATTGGGTATACTTATCTAAATTACTTTGTGCTCCATCAACCCCATATACAGTCAGCCTGGAGTAATTGAAAACGCCTGGAATTCTGATAAAAAACATCTTTCTTTACTAAGTCAAATTGAGATATTTTCATGTTGTATTGAAGTTGCTAGTATGTGTTGTGATTGATATGGTTAGTTGGCCCTTCCCGATTTTAGAATCCGTCGCCTTGGGAGATGAATCAGACGTTTTCAAGCGTCTGTGTCATCCTCTGAGCGTGGCGGAGCATCATTACCGCATTCAGCTCATTGGAAGGGGCAACTATAACCATCATCCATCACCTCACAGTGTAACTATTATATTCGTGTTTTGAAGTCATACGAATGCTGCTTTGTACCAGGAACAGGTTTACGAGTTTTATTTGTTAGCACTAAATTTTGAATTCAGTGAGTTGAACTTACTCGTATTTGTATTCTCAGAAACTCGTCATAATTTATGGCATGGCTGTCCACAATGTTTCAAGATCACATTTTAGCCATTTAGTGCGAACGTGGAAGTAACCCAGTTGATATATATTGACAGATAATTTATCAATATAGGTTTATCTGTCATCCCGCTTGAAATCTTGGATTAGCGAAGACCTGAGTGGTAGTGTACAAAAACCATTCAGTACCTACTTGATCTAGGAATGCAAGATTCTTGACTGAATCGATTGTAAATTATTGCATGTTTTGACAGTGTTCATTTTAGAGCAATAAACTTTTTGTGAAGAGATGAAAAATATCTATTGTTTTTTTTCCATTTTTCCGTAAATGTACAATACGCCGATCACCGAATGGAAAAGTGCTCCCACACTGAGTGCGGCCGCTTATGCCGTCAACCCACCTCACAGTGTACTATTATATTCCTGTTAGAAATACGAATCCTGCTTTGTACCAGAAACAGGCTTACGAGTTTTGTTTGTTTCACTAATTTTTGAATGTAGAACTACGAACGTATTCGTATTTGTTTTCTCAGAAATTCGTCATAATTTATGGCCTGGCTGTCCACAATGTCCCAATACCATATTTTAGCCATTTAGCGCTCTAGAAATCTTGGATTAACGTATGAATGGATGGTAGTGTACAAGTTCATACCCTTGATAATTGTCAGCTTAAAATGATTGTAGGAATAACATAGAGGCATTCGACAGATTGAATATATTTCTATTCTAGTTCGAACACTCAATTTGATATTCTCATTTCAAATCAAAAGACCGCAATCTTGTACTCGAGTTCATAATTCCATCTCTGTACACGCACATACATTTGTGAAGCGTATTGATAAGAGTTCAGATGATATCCGGACCCACATCCTGGTAGGGTTGTTCCACAAGATTCGTTTTATACTGATAGCCCCAGATCTTTCTGATCAAATAGAACAAATGGTCGGTAAAATTTCAGTATTTCCCGTAATTACAAATAACATCAATTGCCATTAAATAGAGCAGTAAGGCACACAGAGGGTTTCACGTTCAGCCCCACGAGAGTGAAAGAAAATATCTCAAGGTCTATCGGACTATTGACCCCACTCTCCATTAATCTCAAGAGAGCTCCTCGAGACAGTTTAAAAACTGACGCTCTGCCAAGGGAAATGATTACGACTGGAGTGAAGTTTTGCCGCCCAAAGCCCAACTGCCTCTTCTTTTCTACGCAGAAAATCTCATTATTCAAAAAATCCGCGTGGGCAGCATAAAAGTAACTTCGTGGGGTGCTTGGGTCTTAACAGCCCACTTTCCTATCATTCGGTTTCAGAAGGCATCAGGGAAAGTGTCATTTGAAACAGAGATTTGTTTAGGCATTGAAATAAAACCAAAAACTTCGAATACAGATATAAATACCTGAGATTAAGGGTGGGAGTGCATTTAGGCCCTTGCAATTTATGGAAGATATTCCTTATTGTACACAACTAGTATTTTTATTTAAGCGTATATTTATATATTTATTATATATTATATATTGAACATAACAACTAGTTACATCATACGTACATACAGTAATTAACTATCAAGTTATTTAGCTATAACATAATTACGCAATTTTATGGTGAGAGTTCACTAACTAGCACCACACTACACTATCACATCGGTATCAGCATCCCAAGTCCAAGGGTTTGGTCCTCTTCAGGCGCCGAATAGTATTGGAGTTGTCAAGAAGCTGAATGGCTTCCAAATCAGTATGAGCGTGAAGCCGCTGTTCATATCTTCGAGCTAATTTTTTCGCAGTATCTCTTACGGTTTCCACTCTGAGATCTTTATGGAGGTCGTCATTTCTGACGTACCAGGGAGCGTTTACTGCACTCCTCAGTACTTTATTTTGGAAAGTTTGAATCATTTGCATGTTAGATTTTGCTGTGCAGCCCCATAGTTGGATGCCATAAGTCCAAGTAGGCATTAGCAAAGTGTTATACAGAAGAATTGTGTTATAAACGTTGAGTTGTGAGTATCGCCCATAATCCAATAAAGTTTGCGAAATTTGATTTGCAGCTCTTGCTCTTTTTTCTTTACGTGTTCCTTCCATTTCAACTTTGCGTCCAGGGTCATACCCAAATATTTGGCAGAGTTGGCATGTGGGATAATGCACTGGTTTAAGAACAATGGTACATGGGGTATCCTTTTGTAGGTAAAATTCACGTGAGTGGACTTTGCTTCATTCAATTTAAGACGCCATTTTTGAGTCCATTCATTTACTGCATTTGTGGCTTCCTGCAACTTCTGAGTTTGATTCTTCCGTCAGCTACGGCATTTACGTTGTATCGTCAGCAAATGTAGCTAACGTAGTTTCTTCTGTGCTCGGCACATCATGGGTGTACATTACGTAGAGTGATGGTCCAAGCACGTACCCCTGCTTCGATTTTTCTAAGGTCAGAAAAGTCATCTTCAATTTTAATTCTGAATTACCTACTAGATAGGTAGGATTCTAATATGTGACAGTACTGCTAGGGTAGTAGCCCTTGCAGTTTATTTAACAGCCCTTGTCGAAAGCTTGTGACACGTCTAGAAACACAGCACTGCAATACAACTAGTATGAATTAGGATTCATAACCTAAATTTTCTCTGTTGAGGATGATTTATGCTCTGTTTCATGATTTTGTTTGTCCAAACATGGTGTTGATTGCACGAAGTTCAAAATAAATTACATTCATTTCTAAAAGGAATATATTCATCTGTATTAAGAATACATTCACTTGCCACGATTAAAGGATATTGCGTTTGTAATTAACCTCAATGGGTTCTAGTATTGCCCCTGCAAGGAGGTGGTGTTTGTGCTGCGAATAGGGACGGGACGGTACCACCGATATATCGGAGTATCGATACTTTTTAAATATCGATACCAATATTTGTATCAACATTTTTTTTTTAGCGATGCACGATACAACATTTGGATATTAATACTTTTCCTCGAAAATATCGCAGGTATTGATACTTTTCTGTCGGTATCAGAACTTTTTCAACGAAGTACCAGTTAGGAATTGTATACATCAAGATAAAAAATTAACAACAATGACATTCATCTCACTCCCTTCTTGTGATCACCCAGGTTATGTGGTCGATTGAAACAAAATACATCAGCGCTCCTCGCCTTCATCGATACCTCCTATATCGATCATCCTATAGATTTATAACCTGCTACCTGGGTACCTTTTTTCTTTCGTCACTTTGTTTATCGGAATCTTTTTAAAGACGATTCATTAAACGTTCCACCCTTATTCTTTACATGCTTCACAGTGCCTCCAAAGAGTAGTGTTTGGAAAAATATTTTTCACCATTTCAATCCAAAAGGAAGCCACTTTCAACCAATGTTTAAAAAGTTCGTTTTGTAATAATTCAATTTTTACAATCAAATCCACAATACGTGTTCTTCGCTGCAAATTCTTTCACTACAGCTGTCAATTGGTCATTTCATGACTTTGAATTAATCAGCCGTGGATTTCTGGCCATCAAATATGATGTTGTAACAGTGATCAATCCAAATTTTGATGGACCGAAGGAGGTCATTTTGATGAGAATGCATTGGAATAAATAGAGGAATTCAGATTTGGGGCTTTGCGTTTCTTGGAACCAGATTTAGAGTAGTACTTATTCGAAATGTGCGCTCAGAATCTAAGAATGATATGTTAGAGCACTCAGAATTAAAATCGGCTCATTACGGCTTGCTTTTCATTCACACAACAATGTTTCACTCAATATGTTGGGCATTCCCTATTTGATTCTCATCGCTTACTTTTTAGGCGTTACATGGACGATGTAATTTTATCGTTCCAAGTGCCTACCATGTTTCAGGTCATAACAATTCAAAGAACAACTTCAGTTGGTGGTGGAGGAGGAGGGGTGGGGATGGGGTTATGAAATGGAACGCAGGAAAACCTACCGCTTACTTTCCTCATAACCTGAAATCTTGGCAATTAGTGTCAGTGTAATTAGTGGAGACCCACCCACCGTTTTCAACAGAGATCTTGTATTGAATGATATATTAATTGAAAGGAGGGAGGTACTCATATTTTCTCTCTCCCCCACTTTTTGAAGAAAATGGTCCCCTTATGAAGAAGAGTGGGCTTGGAAGAAAGTCCCCAGTGCCTCCAACCTCCCTATGAATCGATGAATATTGTGAGCGGGACGGATTGATAGTTAGCTGTCGGAATTCTAAGGTGATGGTTCTCAGGAGATGTGGTTCAGCTAGGGGATTGCGTTTCTTAGGTGGCAAGAATAACTTGGAGGTTGTTAACAATTACAATTATCTTGGTGTAACATTTTTTTAGTTCAGGTTTATTTAGACAACAGAGCATGTTCTGAAGAAGGGATTTGCAGCTATATGCAACATTCTGGCTGTTATTCGAAAATCGAGAAACAATGGTGTGCAGTCGTGGAAAAAACTGCTAGCAGATCTTTGTTTACCATCTTCCCTTAACGGAGCTGAGGTTTGTTGTTTGTCCTACCTGAACGAACCAATTCGAGAGAGTCAAGATCAGATTCTTCAAATCTCTGATGTTTCTCCCAAGCAACACTCCAGATGTATTTGTAAGGAATTCGTTTTGTGGGACACTAAAGTTGACGCGGCAAGGAGATTTTCATCAATTGTCATCAATGAATGACTCGCGTTATCCAAAGATGTGTTTTTTAGGTTTTAAACAACTTTTACCAACAGATGGTATTAGGTATAACTGGGTTCACTTGGTCAAAATGTTGTTTGGGTCGCATTTTGTTGAGGCAGTAAAGGAGATGGTGGTTGAATAATTTTCTGCCCGCGCAGACAGGTTAATTTCTCGGCCAATGCCTAACCTATTTTCTGACAATTTCGCGAAAGTTCAGGGATCGACGTTTAATGCATTCTTTCATCAATTGATCTCAGAAGCAAATAAATCGTTCGCGTATTTGGATTGTAAGGGGTTGTCACTGCATGCCAAACGACTAGTGGCTCAGTTAAGATTGGCTAGACATAAGAAGGTATGTTCTTCCCTCAATGGTATTAAAACTGCATTTGATGGAGATGTTGTTTGTCTGATATTCAATACCAGGGAGGAAGATACCCTAACTCACCTTTTATGCAGTTGCCCCATTTTCAAGGGTATGAGGAGAAAGAATCTAGGGGGTGATTATCTGGACGAGGAGCTTTGTTTAGAGTGCTGAATGTGACAGAGGCCCATGATTTCAGGAAGCTAAATGTTTTCATTTAGACGGCTTTCAGACTGCGCCAAATAGTTGTTGATGAGGGTTTCCCAACTTGATTGATTGCAACTTCCAATAGGATAGAAACATTTACATAGTTAAGCGTAAAAAAATGTTTTTGAAAAGTTGTGAAGTGCGCGATAGCGAATCATTAATGAATCGGTAAGACCTGCTAATTGGATTTGCCCATTTGGTATACAACACCAGTTATTGTCTGGTTTGAGTATTTACTTATTTCACTCAGAGCCGTGTTTTTATGCAACTCTTTCTAATGCCTTTAATTAAAGCTAATACAAATCAAATTTATTTCATTTCGTAACTTCGTTTTGTCAGGTCAATATCCAAGATGCCATGTTGTTGAATAGTTAATCCATTACTCCGAACTAAATACATTTGTGGTTTCAGGAATATGGGGTGAATTGCTCCGATGTGAACGTCGAGAAAATTTGGGATCATCTGGACGCCTTCGCGTTAGCTCACTTCCTCGGATGGGCTTTCAAAGCGGTGCTGGTTCGACATTTCGGCATTTGTTGGACTGTCAGCGTCATGTGGGAATTCACTGAGGTAAATATGGATATTTTAGTTGAGTTACGGATATTTATCCACCGACGAAGCTGAACTGTATATCCGATTCAATTAATCATTCAATCGTTCAATTAATCACTTTCCCACTGAAAAACTCACATGTATTTCAACGATACAGTCCCGTTTTAGGTGAGTACCTACATTATGAATGTTGGGAACTTCATTCTGTTAGAGTAACCGAATGTATCAAGATGTCTCAAATCATAGATTTGTGTTGAAATTAATACCGCATTTCACCTGAGAACAAATGAAATAATTGCTGTTTTTGGTGACAGTAAAATGTATTTTACTGTATACGTACTCCAACAATAGCCCAACAACTTGAGTATTCAGTTCATAGCCGATATTGCAGACAATGTAGCTCCTTAGATTAGGTTAGAGATTAGCTGATTTACCAGGGAATATAGTACAATTTATCAGGGAATATAGTACAATAAATATGTCTTAACCGTTTAATGGTGAAATAATAGCTATTCAATCGGCAGCAATTCCTAGACCTTCCCCTATCAAGATGTACACTGTTCATTTTGGGGATAAAAAGGTATTTTTCTGACAAACAGTATCTAATCAGATCGGAATTGAACCAGAACCAATAGCACGAAATAGGGCAGTAGATGCAGGCGTTCAGGACTGTTATTTCCAACTCTAATTGTTTTCGAACTAGTTTGGAAACATTTGGGTTCTACATTGTGAATCATCAGATTCTGTCTAGATTAAATACCAACTCGTTTTTCAAACAATTCCAAAAAAAAGTTATGGCGTTTAAGATATTAAGGGCAGAAATATTGAGTATTTGTCGAATCTATCACCCATCTGTATCACGTGTCTCTATCCGCTGATTTTGTACACAGTACTTGTAAAATAATCGAACACAAAAAGAAGAAACAATTGCAAATTTTGTAGATGTCATTGCGAGCATATTCAGTTACCTGAACTTTGTAGTAACTATATCTGTTCTCGTAGTTACAGGGTGTCTAGCGGTCGGGAAAGTCGGGAATTAGTAATGAATTTAAAAACGGTCTTGAAAAGTCGGGAATTAGCAGAGAAATTCATATAAAAGTCTGAAATTTGTTACCAAAACAATATAGGTTGGAATTTATATAAGATTTAATAAGTGCCTTGCATTTTATTTCTTCAAGGTCAAATTACACGGGAAGTGAAGAATCCTTTTCAAAGGAAACGAAAGTAGGGTTGAGGTTATTCTAATGATATTTTTTCAAATTCTCGCATGTTCACCTGAAATAAAAGTTATTTTTATTTCAATAAAAGATGAATATATTACCGCGTAAAAGTCTGAAAATTTGTGGAAAAAGTCTGGAAAAAGTCTTGAATTTATTTTTGAATAATTGCTAGACACCCTGTAGTTACAATTTGTGACTCAGGACACACTGGAACTTGTACTACGCTGGAGGCAGGTGTCTTTGATAACTGTGAAAATATCTATTGCGCATGTCTCGAACTAAAAGTTCTTGAATAAATCTCGAACCACTTGAACTAGTTCCTAACTGTTCTGAACTTCTTCTTTGGACAATGAACTTCAGGTTCGACGACTACTCGGAACTAGTTCTGATTCTCTCTGGATGCCTTTAAATGAGCGTTGTCAGTTCTGAACGGTTGAAGACTGGAAAGTGTGTTGAAATTTGAGCAGTTAGGTGACAAAAATAATGTTGATTATGAATTGTAAAGCAAATCCCTGTCTTCATTCAGGTAAAAATAGTTAAATTTACTTTTATAGTCAAAACCTCGAAAAGCCGTAAATAAGGGGGATTTTATCCACTGTTTCCTCTACGTTCCACTCATTCAGTGCATTTTAGAGTTCGATAAAAGACAAATATTTTGAATAGCAGGAAGTTAGAGATGTAGTAAAAATAAAAATATAGAACTGAAAACAGCACGCACGATAAATAGGAGAGTGGGAATTGATAAGAATACCGAAGCGCGGGAACAGCTGATTTAGGACGAATCACAATATGAGCACTGCGTTGTGACAGGAAAGGTAATTACGTTTCAGGAGCAACCCAGACCATCATTTATCTGCAGTAGCAGATCTTTTTGAGATAGCCGTATGACCAGCTAACTAGGTAGCTTCCTAAAGGACATAAATTATTAAATTAATAAATAATTAAATTATTTGATAGCTGTATGACCAGTTATCCACCTACCTTTCATTATATTCCCATACTAGCTGTAGACGTTACCATAATTTATCATATTTTAATTGTTATCAGCATGGCTCCATTCAACTTAACAATTATGACAAAACACGATCCAGTTAGGTTTAGTTGATAGGTATATTTCTCCAGAAGAACCAGTAGAACTGATTTTTCGGAATTAAATATCACTCATTTTTCCCAACTCTCCTGCATTTAAATTCGAAATTCAGGTTCATCTAGAATTCGTTAGCATTTATTTATGGTTGTGTCGGTAAAAACCATATACAATAAAAACCCATACATCAATTATTACAGTAGCTAATAAACTTGATCGATTTATACTCTAGAAATCCACTATTTCTCTTCTAGTTAACCAAATTGATCTGTACATGCTCTGTTTCTGAGATTATGATAAAGCTCACACATCCCTTTTCCATTACTTGAAGAAATATGCCATGCACGATCTTATAATTGGATAAACTTGATTATACTATTTATTCGATATCGAATAAACTTCTGAGCAGCTCATGAACCGAAGAGCACAGACGAACATATAAACCATTCACTGCAGAAAGCTTTTTCGCTCCAATCACCCAGAACTAGTTGCTATTCATAAAGTTGGCCCTTCGACCTTTTAACGACTTCCTGTGGCTTTTTCTTCATTGATCTCGTTTTAGTCGGTATAGCGTGACCTAGAAACTCACTTTGTATTCAGAAAAGTTTTTCCACCAAGTCAGATAGTAAATTAGGTTCTGTTTAACTACTCTTGGTTAACTATAGCCATCCCAGCTGGGACTTCTAGCCTTGAACTGAATCCCAGACGGTCGCTTAACTAACAGAGAATCCGATTATTACTGCTGCCCTTAAAATGGCAGTTAGTGTATTATTCGACTCTAGGCATAAGTCAAAGGGTCTACCAATTAGTTAAATTCAAACAATTGCAACTAAAGTCTTTATTTTTCGGCTACAAAACTTACTTGATTGTACTTGAATGTATTATGGTCAAACTGGTTGGCCATTTGGAGAAAAAAGTAACGATGTTGGAGAGGAAAAGATAAGGTTTTGAAGAGATTCTAAGGATGAAGTTGCATTTACAGACCGTTTATTGTACTGTTGTTTTGAACACACTCCCTTACACACTTTCTCACTTCATCCTATCTAAATAGCCTTAATCCTCTTTTGCATATGATTGGTTGTACCTTGCTGCCCTTCATTCGTCTCGGCCAATGAGATTCA
Organism: Creontiades dilutus; assembly: GCA_031894815.1. NCBI lineage: Eukaryota > Metazoa > Arthropoda > Insecta > Hemiptera > Miridae > Creontiades > Creontiades dilutus. Next base: position 84,688 of record JAVIWC010000011.1, on the reverse strand, counting down.
AGCTTCCTTTCACATTTTTGTTATTCTCTTCTGATATTCGGATGTTCATCAAGTAATTATTGATTACGAAATCGATCAAACTTCATTTCGTGGAAATAGACAATGTTTTGATTAACTACCGTTTCCTTCATGACGTTTCACAAGTCAATGACAAACGGAATTGAGTACCTCACTCTGTTTTAGAGTCAGTTTAAAACATACAACACAACACATACCTACAAAAATTCATGGTGGAACCAATGTACAGTGTTAATTAAATTGTAAAAATGATGTACATCTGTTGTTACCTACATAATTATTGGATAAAAGGCAAACAAAGTGCTCCACTATTCAGAAAGGAGGAAAAAAGAAAGGAAACATTTTTTGCTATAGTTACATACATGGAAATTCCGAAGGAATATTGAATGTAGACTGAGGGACGTTAATTTAGTATGAGATTTTAGAATTTGTGAAGAAAACTTGTTAGAAAAATAACTGTTGTGTTTGGCAGACACAACCGCTGGGCGAAAATCCAAGAACAACTAACATTAATCTTTTATGTAATGAGAAGTTCCGATTGCACAAAGGAAAGCATTAAAAAAGAAGTAAGTGGGCTGCGTTATCTGAAAGTTCTATTTTCAACTTATTTAGATAATTACCCTAAAGTATCTCTAAGGACCAAAAAAATCGCTTCTTTCGCAATAAATGTGTAAAGCATTGATTGAAATAAACTTTTGAGTTCTTCGAGAGCAACGTTTTATTTCGAATATATCTTCAATTCAGCGAGCTACAGATATTGAGTTAGTGAGATTAATTCATTCATTTTTTAGTTATGAATGCAATGGACTTGAGTATCTGTAAAGTATTTCACCAATCTGGAAGTCAGTCAATAACGGAATCATCGGAATATTAAACTTGAAAAGTCTTTATTTCAAGAGATCCAAACTGTCCTATCTTCGAATCCCCAAATACAACATGTTTTTGAGACACCAAGTGTTACCTACAGACAAGGAAGAAGATTGGTGAGATTTTGTCTCTGTGCTGGGGTTCATCAGAGTGCCAATCTAGGATGTGTGCCTTTTATGTTGGCAAAACCACGACGCCTTTCGATCTCCGCACGAACAACCATAAGGCCTCAGTAAGCCAGAGCCGGCGCCATCCACGCTCAGACTCGTCAAGCCTCATTTGACGAGTGTTATGGCGTAAAAGTTTTACGCACCATGCCAAAGGGGAATGATCGGCTTCTTCAGCAATTAGAGGGAGCACACACGGATTTTGGGCGCCAACAAACCATCTTGGCTCAATTTAAACTAATGAAGTACAATGAGCTGGGAAATGAGGCAAGGAGAAAAATTGATACCACCCGAAGATCAATTGTTAATGCTGTGCCGGTTAGTTATGAAAAGCGTCATCGAAGAAATCAAGCAACCAATTCCGCAACGACAAACAATTGTATTCATTCTTGTTTCTCCTCGAATTTCTGAAAATGGCAATACGCCGAAATATTAACTATACTCTTTCTTCTTTCTTCTAAAACAATAAACAAATGAATTAATGTATACCACAACATGCGGGTGTATGATCCACCAGAACCACCGTGACCTTCATTGTGCGGTTGACTCCATTCGCAGACGAGCGACTCTGTGCATCCGCGAAAACGGGGAATATGTGGAACAATTCGGAGGAATAAAAAAAAAACAAATGTGCTTGAAAACACACGTTTTTTACCTAAAATCTCATTTTTACACAATTTTTCGTTATAAATTAGAGAACATGAGCTAATCAATAATGACCCTGTATATCATAATCAAAATACTTTGAATCAACCTGTCTTACCTTAAGTCTTATAATGACTTTTGTTGTTTTGCATATGGAGAACGTTTGTTTTTGCTTCAAAGCCGTAACAAGTCCATAAACAAAAACACCTCGAAACCGGTGGAATTTGGAAATTTTGATATCAGCCATTAATACGCACCATGTCACAACAGCCTACTCTGTCAACCTCTGCAGGGACCGTTTGCTCCACCTACAGCCGATGCAAAATTCGGGCGGTCATTCCTTGACTCGATTGTGACTGGGGACGAAACGTGGGTTGTCACTATACCCCAGAGTCAAAAACGCAGTCCCTGCAATGGCGCCGTACTCACTTCCCGTCAGCAAAAAAATTCTAGGTTCAGCCCTCTGAGTGGAAGATCATGGCATCAGTGTTATGGGACAGAAAAGGGGTGTTGGTGGATTTCATGGTCAGGGGAACCACCATTAATGCTGATGCGTATTGTGAGACCCTTAAAAAATCAAAGACAAAAGGAGGAGAATGCTGACTCGTGGTCTGTCCCCTCTTCACGACAACGCCAGACCCCACACCGCTCGCCAGACCCAGGACCTGCTTGTGTCGTATGGATGGGATGTTGTGACCCATCCACCATATTCACCGAACTTGGCGCCTTCGGACTTCCACCTTTTCACCAAATTGAAGGAGTTTTTGGGTGGAAAACGTTTTTCCAACGGCGAGGAGGTGAAGGAAACTGTCGAGAAGTGGTTTTTGGAGTTGGAGCGAAGTGTGTATGATGAGGGCATAAAAAAGCTGGTGCCCAGGCTGAAGAAATGTGTTGAAGTTGGTGGCGATTATGTAGAAAAATAAGGACATATTTTGCTACATTTCCTCAAAATTGTATAAAATATATGCATTTTTCGATTTTTACCAGCAGTTGTAACCTTACTTTCTGGATGACCCTCGTATAAGAGGCCGGTTCTCCAGTTTGAAGGGGTAAAATACCTCTTGGATTCTTCCTCGTACCAAATTGAAGTACTAGGATATGTAGTAAATCCATTTGGATTCAAGAAGATTATAGATGATTCCATTCTTCTTATCGAAGAAAAGCCAATACAAATGACAACTCGGTAGGTTTTTTGAAACATCGCATTCTATTGCAAATTATTGCGACTATACTAGTTTTTTTTCAAGTTGCATCATCGCTACTCTATCAGGCGGTGTATTATCACGAAAACTGATACTCCAGATATCTAGGTAAAAGAGAGTTGAATGAAATGCACACTTGAACGCAAAGATGTTGATCGTTTCTTAAACAATTTACTTGTTTGTTGAACTAATCCAGTAGCTCTCACCAAACTTACACGCTGTGAACGCTCGTATTTAATCACAGACGTCGATAAATCGGATGGTTTGAATAAATGTTTGCTTTGAGATAAGGTACACGGATTTCGTGTTCATTCTCACGTTCTGAAAAATAATTTATCGTCTGCAATTCGATATAGTTCCCTACGCCCATTAAAGGCGTAAAACATGAGTCGTATCATTATCTTTCTTTTTTTGATTATTAGGAACATCAAACATCACAGAACATCAAAGTGACCTTAAGAACAACATCTGTTCAAATGTTTGCTCTTTATCCGTTGTTTGTCACTGGTCTTCCAAACACAATGTAAATACGATATCCCTGTTGACTTTTTAAGGCGACATTCACTTATGTTGTTTTATTTACGTTCGAAAACATGGACCCCATACACAAGAATTTCGAAATATTGAGAGCAAAAATATTGACGCTACCATGGACTTTCTTACTTGCGTCATTATTTATAGTAGAACATTTACAAAACTGCTTAATTAGGTAAATAAGTAATTTTATTATTATGCTTTGTTCAATATCTGAAAAATTCTGTTCATACTTGAGAAGGTAATTTTATTACTTCATTGTGAAAGAATGAATTATTAAATATTAAAAGTGATACCATTAAAGTATATAATAATAATGATAATATATATTTTAATAATTTGTGTAATAGTTTTTAATTTATTCAATTGGTCAAATTTCAAAAATCGTACTTAACAAAACATCACACAAAATGTCTAAAAATTGTCACATTTATTTATTATTTCTTTAAAATCAGATTATTAATTAGAAAAATTATCTACAATGAAATAGGGCATTTAATTATTGAAGCTCAAATTTATTATGAAAATTGTTCTTAAATTTGATTAAAATATGGTAAAAATGGATAGAAATTCAAAAAATCCAAAATGTTTAATTTGAATAGAAGAATATTGTTTAGAACAAGCAATAAAATATATAGTTAACAATTTTATTCAGCACACAAACTGCTAAAATTTATTTTACGATATAATCGAAAAATTCGCTCAAAATTGCTGCATTACACTTTTGATTGTATCTTTTTGACTTCTGTAATAATGAATGTTTTTCGTTGATTAAACATTCTTAGTTCCACTTGTTTTTTATAACCTTTTTGTGTCCGGATAAACAAGGAATTCTTTTTACACGATAACTGGTTATAGAATTTTATTCATTTCCAGATGGCTTGTGCTCCCTTAATTCCAAATTTCATGGAGTTGAAATTTTAAATTCCACTTGATTTTTGTATCCTTTGTGTTCCTGTGTGTGGATGAATTCGTTTTACTCGATAAGTGATGATAAAATGTTATTCATTTCCAGATGGCTTTCGCTCACTTACTGCCGAATTTCATGGAGTGCTGGTGGGATGCGCTCATTCTGGACGTCCTCCTTTGTAACGGTCTGGGGATTTACGTTGGACTTTCGATATGCAAGAGGCTGGAAATGAGGGATTACAATTGGGTTGGAATCAAGTGAGTTATTCTTCTTAACTTAATAATAAGGGGTTTTGTTTTACACGTTGTGTTGTTTTTATGTACTGTTGCGATTTTAACGGAACGTCAATATGAACGGATAAAAATTTGGCGTTGAGCTGCAAAATTTTGAACGTGTGATTTTTGGACGGGTAAACTAATTTGGAAGAGTTGAATTTGGACAATAAATAGGAATTTGAACTTGTATAACAGCTACAGCCTCTACATAATAGCTACAGGTGAATGAATCCACTTGGGCTGGTCCGGTCTTATTTATACCAGTGTTTTAACCTTTATGTGGGATTTCCCATCCCTTCCAATGTGACTGGGAAATTCATAATCCTCGACTGTTGGGTCCCTCTCCATCGGTTCATTGTTAATCACATGTTATATTACAATTGTTCGGGCTTCTCCTAACATGTACCTAAAAACATGAACATTATAAAACTAAAAATGGGACAGAAGACCTCTATGGTTCTACAGCCAGATCATTTAAATGATTAATTTTACACATTTAAGTACCGAAGATAAAAAATTTCCTATGCTACCTACAAATACGGGATTCTAGCTCAGAGGAGAGGAGATAGTAAACAGAGATGAAACCTACGGCTGGGGGGGGGGGGGGGGGGGGAAGCAGGTACACGAATGACCCCCTCGGGCAGGCGGAAAAGTGGTGATGCCGGGAGAAGAAAGGGCGGAAGGAGCCCACCCGAAGGTTAGTTGAAGGAGTGTTGAAAGGGGGGGGGGGGAGTCGGGTCGGTCGCTAAGAACTGAATTGTACTCCTGATAATCATTTAAATGATAAAAGTGAAGTGTTAAAAGTGGTAAGAGTGAAGTTAATTTAAGGCAAAGTGTATGTGTTTTATAGATGTTGTGTTGATTGTGTACTATGGAAACAAGAGAAAGATGGATGCTTCTTTTGAGTATTTATGACACTGCTAGCTTACTACAACTTGTAAAACATAGGTGGTGTTGGGTTATTGACACCTTTTGGTTTATTTCTGCTTAGGTGAACTTAGTTTTTAGAAAATCCGCTTTAAGCTTCATCTTCCTTAAACCAATGATAACATTAGTGCATGAGCAAACGTGAAATTTGAAACCAGGCGTCATTTATCCTGCTAAACTGACAGATTGTAGGTTTTTAAAATGAAAATTCTTGGGATTGTTGACGTCAGCATTTATGACTTAGAGCAGCTTACATTTAGACTGGTCAGGTATCTCATTTACTCACAATTCTTTCGTGAATGAATACACGGTTGCAATTAGTATAGTAGTTCTGGCACTGATCATGCATCAACGTAAAATTCGTTGACAGAGGCAACTGGTTGATCGGATAGCACCTTCATGAATTTCATCGCTGTGCAAGGTCCGTTCAAACGAAATGGCAACGCAGTGAACAATGTATAGATACAGTAAAGGTTAGGTTTCTAATGAGTTCACACTCGATTTCATAACTGTACATTTTGCAAGATGTGAGGAAGCTATGCTGCCGACCTTGTGAGTGTTTTAGAAATGTGAATATCAGGATTTCCAAAACTAAAAGTAAAAACTTGACTGGTGGTGGCGTAAAATAGAAGATACGTGGCTGTGGCACAATCAATTGTGTGTCTACATTTTGTATTCCCAACGAGTGATAGGAATGATGAAATGGGATGTGTTTAGAGCACAAGATAGTTGTCCCTATTTAGGCACAAATAACTACAGGCAAATGCAATATCAACTTAACTGCTGTTCCCAATTCTATCATTGTGTATTTTTGAGTTGAACCTTTCTGCACAACCTGAGAAACCTATCCGATCTGGAAATGCATTTAAATGATTTTGTCTTCCTTTTATTCCAGGGAAATCGAGACTACAACAGGCAAAATCAAAAGAGCTGTCCTCCAGTTCACTCCTCAAAGTTGGACTCACGTCCGTTGGGTCGACCCAAACAGCACGTATCGAAGGTTCTTTGGGATTTGCCAACTGGTTCTGTACTGGCAAATTTGCGAGCTCAACACCTTCTTTTTGAAGCATATCTTTGAAATGCCACCCACACATCCGCTTGTTATTTGGCGATTGGCTTTTGTTGGCATCATCGTCGCACCTTCCGTCAGGTACCCTTTACATTGCATTTTATAATTTCACCTTTTTTCGACTATGAGAAAGTATTTGTGTGTCTATACAAGAATTTTACGGTATGTACCAAAGTTATAGTGTAAGGGAGCGATTCTACTCCTGTTGAATTCATCCTGAATAATACCACTGTCGAATATCAAAGACTTTTTTATCTGAATAATGCTCTCATGATCTCAAACTCTGAGAGACTCTTAAAACACTAAAATATATTTAGAATAGTCTAGTCTATCTACTAAATGGTTGAACCACGTTTAGTTTCCGACAGGAAAGTGGGGGAATGGCCTTCTTTGCCTTGTCCATCTTCCATGATTCCTTAATCATAGATTTAGTGAGATAATGATCTAACTCTGCTTCAGAGGAGAAATGATTCTTTCTCCGAATCGTGGCATTGAATGTTGGGCTACTCAAACACCTCGCTGTTAGAGATGAATGCGTGAAAACGACTCATCCTACTCAGGAATCAGTTAACTATCCGTGATTGAATGTGCGTAGAAATGTTTTTGGCTTTACTCCAAGTAAAATAATTCTAGAAGACGAAAGAAAGCTGCTTCTCTCTAAATCAACTTTTGCTGTAACATCAACAGCGTTTGATGTGTCTTGTTGATGTAGTACATTCTTTTAAAAGTGGATCTTTCCTCAGTGGCAAGATGTTCTCTAGTTGGCTCTGGATTGGGGGCAGTTTTTGGAATGTCCAGAATGATTAGGTTATAACGATGACAAGTGACTTCTTGGGGCTGTTTGTCCCTGATTCAAGTTGAGACTAGGGGTGCAGCCTCCAGGCCTAGAGGGGGGTTTTATACTCGCGAAGTGAGAATATAACTAGAACTTGTGGAATAGAACTTGGAGGACTGCAGGAAACGGATTGTATTTTCAGCAGATATCAGACCTGCGAAAAGATGTATGAAGGCTCCAGTTGTCTCACAAGATGTTTGAGCCCAGAGTAACGGAGGTAATTATATCAAGTATAAATTGATGAAGGGCAATTGCTACTCCCCTGTCTGCAGCACAAGTGCCACACGTGTCATGCTGGTTGTATACTTCATTCCATCATGCACCAACTCGTTTCAAAATCAAATGGCTAAATTCCCTCTTTCTTTCTTTTCGAGGTAATGATGAGTGTTATTATTAAACGTCTGATGTGTGAAGATGATTTCTTTTTTGTGTAGATAGTGTGCGCGCTACTCCAAATGTTTGGAGACTCACACAAATTCCTGAGAGGCTGCATAGATCATGGAGTTGTTTCCATTCCATTGCTTGCATGTTCAGCCTTTCGATAGAACACTATCTATGGATCAATACGTAGATACCCAGCACAATTTATCCACCTTGATCCCTACAGTTTGACTACAAGAGTTTTGGCTAAGGTTTTCCTGGGGGTTTTACCATTATCTTACAGTAGCGCATATCTTATCTTCATCCTGTTGTGATACCGACTACTCGGGCAGGTAACGCTTTGGAGGAATTAGCAGTAATTTTCATTTCATTGCTGGTTTTCATCACTTCGCCCGTTCAAATTGTCTTCTTTCCTTGCTTAGTTGCAAGTAAGTTCTGTTGGGCCACCAGAATGCTACGTCAGCGGATTGAACACAGGATTCACATTTTTTTGGTTGTGTACTGCCAACCTCGTTCATAACTGGGTCAGCACGGAGGGTGAGCTTCCAAAAATGACCCATTAGTGAGCTTGTTAAACGCGGGTTTACCCGGACAATTGTATGTCAAACTTGGAGAGGCATCATGTCAAAATCGACTTCGATTCTCTGGGTCAAGTCAAGTCACTTGATTCAGCGGGAAATTCAAATGCAGAGTGCAGCGAAGAATTGTGTACTTGCTGATCTGTTTGAAATTATCGACAACAGAAACAACATAACATATTACCTCAAACACATAACCTCAAACATTGTTCGCATTCAGCAAACTTCTACTCCAAATGGGATAGTGGCAAGTAATTCTGTGTAAACCTATCTTGACCCAAATTTCCTGTTTTCAATCACAATAGCAATTTGTTTTTCGTTAAAAAAATAATATTCTTGTGAATGTTCTGAACTAGAAATGTATCAATTCTTTGTTATTATTGAGTAGCTAATAATTTATTTTAATACATTTTTGTTTATTGCGAAACAATAGGCAATTCTACATGTACGTGACCGATCCCTGTTGTAAACGGCTGGGCACACAATGTTGGGTTTACGGCGCCATCATGGCTGCAGAGGCGCTGCTGTGTATCAAAAACGGGAAGGAGCTCTTTTCACACACGCAAGCAACCAACATAATCGTTTGGTTACTCATCCAGTCCTTCATGTCCATCCTTTGTGTTTTTGGATGCTACACGTACGCCAAATATTTCCAGGTAAGTCGAATTCTTGAGCATCTTGGGACCATTTTCAATTTGTTCAGTCTGCACTGGTCTTTGATGGTGAAATCATGAGAAATTTTAACACGACGAACATGTCTTGGAAACTATGTATGGAAACTTTGTTTGAAAGTTATTCATCCAGTTATCTTGTTCATTTTTAGAGTTACTAATATCAATTGTCGGCAAGTGCGAGTAATATTGAAATGCCAGATGACTAATTGTACATCAAATTTGAAGATTACTCAAGTAATTTGTATGTATTTGTATATAAATTCCGCCAAGTAGCTTCAGTGTAGTCGTAGTGGGGCTGTTTTGTAAAATTCATTCAATTCTAATGTTATATGGGTAATTTCAAAATTTCGATCACATTTGGGTATCGATTTTCTAAAAAAGAAAAAAAAAAATGAAACTTGATAAATTTGTTTGTTCTTAATCAATCACTGCGGTTCTCTTGGCATATTACCCAAGTGAGCACACATAATCTTGAACCGTACTGCTGATACGCCATTTTGAAAAAAAAAAACTTTTGTAGGGAGCGAGGTATATACTACTATTTTTTTCCCTCTTGAGCCTCCAACCTTCATGGGAGTTGCTGCTCAAGTCTGTCAATTTAGGTGAGTGGAAGAGCACAAATTAGCTCAATTTTACCTACAGTAAATAATAAGGTTTCCTTGTCTAAATCTCACTTGCTACAAACAGATCTCACTCCCTACAATTTAAGGCGCTATTGGCTGGATATTGTAGGGAGTGAGGTTATAGCCTTTCACCACCTTTACAGGCCACAAATCAATTGAAACTGGTTGAACCAAAATGTTGTCTACGAACTTCCAACAACTACACTAATTGTCAACAAGTGCGATCAAGTTTCACTTGCCACAGTCAGAATGTTATTGGAGTAGGGAGTGGGAGTTAAAAAACCCATACTGCTGCCTCCAGGGATGGTTTTCCCGGTAGAACTGACTGGGAAGGTCTAGGCAAAATCCAACCACCAGCGTTGGGACCATATTGAATAAAGGATGCCAACAAAACAGAAGTAACTTCATAAACACCCTTTCCTGTCAGTTGGGGGCTACTTTTCAAAACATTGTAGTGGAGTGAGGAAAACCCGTGTGACACTGAAATAATGGGCTGATAAGGCTACTTGATTTGATCCAATTTTTTTTTCCTGAGGCGGATATCCATTGTAGCTGGTATGTACTTTCATAGTGTAAGTGGATATAACAGCTCCAATAAATATTTCGCTGAGTAGTGACGATGGAAGTTGTATACCTCTGGTTAGTGACAGCTGTAGGGAGTGAGAAATACGGACTTTGGTATTTTCTCCTGGGTCCTGTAGGCACAACTTTTACATGGGAAATGTACATCCACATAGGAGACAATTTTAAAACACTTACAAAACTGTATTTAGTTGAAATTTTACGGCAATACTGATCAGTGACATAAATGTGACCGAAATTTTGAAATGACCCGTATATAAGGCCTCTACGCACAGGCAGCAATGACAAAACTTCATCATACCTCGGCCTGTAATTATATTGTTATGTCGCCTTGATTATTAACATGTTGGTATTCATTAGCATACATTCCAGGGACGTCGCAATGTCCAGTTATTATATGATCACGCTTCTTAATTGAACTAAAAAAGGACGAAAATTGGCTGACAGAACAGATGAAAATAGAGAAGACAGCGGTTTATCACTATTACCCCCTCCATTTAACCCTTCCGTACTTTGATTTGAAAGATCTGAAATACATTTCAAAACTAGAGTAATGTTCTTAATCGATCAAAAAATCGAACAAAATGGGTCAGCTTAGAATTCTTGTTTGGGCAGCGGTTTAAAGGATTGGGTTGGACCCAGCCATTCCACCTTCTGTCAGCAAAAACCAAATTTCCGTGACATAGAATCCCTTGATCGAAGTAAGAAATGAGTTCATCGTTCGACTTGAATTGGATTACAGCTTAGCAGAACCAGGAAAACAATGGTGTTGTAAGGGAACAATCTACGTTGTGGGAAGAACAACATCCCAATAACCTAGATGTGATAACTTAGTTCATCCACACCAATTTGGAGTTTGTCTTGTCCCGTGCGTTAGAAGTTTTAGAAATATGTAAATAATGGAAGGAACAACTGTTTGTGAATAAATTTCCTAAAACTCAATTTTAGTCAATTAAAATCTCGCACGAACTCACTGTCTGTGCTACATGGCGGCATCAAGAAACCATTGACTGTTGACCTTAGAAGTTGGAATACTATTGTGTAATCTGGGTTGCTTGGATGGGATTTTAAATGTTATTGAAGCTTGCTCTTACAAAGCGTCAATGTAAACACACGTCTAATCTTCATAAAAATGCTAACTTGCACAGTTTTTTTGAATGCTGTGTATTGTACGTTTGCTGGAATGTTTTACAGAGAGAAGAATATAACTATATTTCCCAAGAATCCTCTCCTATTAAAGAAGCTCCTACAACTAAAGGAAACATCAACGAAGGTAGGTGTATCCTTATTGCTCTGAAATACTTACAATCGAAAGTTGGATTCATCCAACCGGTTTCAGTTTTGGTCCCGCTTTGAAATTACGCTATCGTCTTTGTATATATTAATGTTTAATTGGTAAGATTGCTATTAGGTGTGTCTGGAGAAGCAGTTCCAAACTGTTTATGCTGACAATGGCCTTTTTTAGCCTCAATGGGACACTCGGAGTCAATTCTGAGGGGCCTGTTAGGAATCCAGAACCATTAAGAACTACGAGGTGTGACTATTGAATAACAAGACTGCTTACAAAACATTATGGTACAATCGAATTTTCCCCCTTTCAATATACTCCCCTCCCCTCGCCACATACCACTCCATCCTTTTTTTCCACTGCTCAAAGCAGTGTTCCAAGTCGTTTTTTGTTAGGCCTTTCAGAAGCTCCGCCGTTTTCCTTTTCACCTCTTCCATAGACTCGAATCGGTTTCCCTATAGTGCGGACTTGATTTTCGGAAACAGGTAGAAGTCGCAGGGTGCTAGATCACGGGAGTAAGGAGGGTGTTCCAGCCCTGGAGTACCCCTAGCGGCCAAATAACGCTTAACAGAGCTTAACGAGCTTTTGGGAGTCAATTTTTTCGGCATCAACTTTGCCCAGACCTTTCTCGTGTTCAGTTCTTCGTGTAAAATCTTTCTGATGGTTTCCTTATCGGCATTCACAGCCTCAGCAATCATTTGGATACTCATACGCTGATCTTTTCGCGCGATTTTGTTGATTTCATTCACTTTTTTGTCGTTGAAATGGAAACAGGACGGCCCAGACGCTGGTCGTCTTTGGTGCTCTCTCGACCCTCAGAAAATCTTTAGTGCCACTCAAAAACACACACCCGTGATAGAGGACTCTCACCGTAAGCCTCTTTTAATAATTTATAGCACTCGGTCGGGGTTTTTTTCAGTTTCACGTGGAATTTCATATTGATATGTTGTTCGTGTTTTTCGTCACACATCGCTTTGGCATAGGAACAAAAACACGTTTATTTTAAACCCCTACAGAAAAAAAACTACTTCACTGCCTGACATGTGTTCTCGTACTGGAACAGTTGACCCTTCCATCTGCACAACGGTGCATTAGGTTCCTGCCTACCCCCTCCTGGAGGCCGTCTGCGCGCGCAGTCTCGTTATTTAATAGCCAAACCTCGTAGTTCGAGATTTTAGCCAGAACATGTAGTTTGAGACAAGTGTTGCAGACGTCTTCAGGCTTATCAAAGACTCCGTCCTCCCTGTGTATAATTTAGGCACATTGGGCATCACTCAAGCCAGGAAGGTGGGTTACAGGCAGATACGGATATCTATTCTACCTACTTAATTGGGTTGTAAATGAGGATTTTTTAATAAGAATATTGACTAGTTTTGTGTGAATTAGCTGATATGCCAAAAAATGGAATTGAACTGGATCGACTTTTGATTGGCTGAGATACTCAGATGTAATATGCAATTAAAAAATGTATGTATGTCAAGGACCCTGAGAAACGTCAGATGCTCTTTCGTGGAAGATGAATTTGCAAAGTAAGAGGAAAATTGGTGTCGTTGATAAATTTAAGTTGTTATCTCGTAACAGTGTTGTTAATATTGCATATTAGTTCAGAATTAGTTCGAAAACCGTTTGGACAACGAGTTGTAACAGTCCTGAACGCTTCTATCCCTTCCCCTTTCAGTTCTATTGGTTCTGGTTCAATTCCGGTCTGATTTGGGATTGTTTCTCCAGACAAACCTATTGATTCGCTTATTAGGTAGGAAATTTACGTGTTGATGGGAATATGTTTGTTGAATCGAAATTATTCGTTGTATGTGCTGTGTGATGTACTGGAAAAGCATGTTTTTTGGCTTATGGGTTGGAACTTTTTTGGGAACAGGGTGTCCCAGGAGTTATGCACAATCCGACTCCTAATGGTGACAACGCCAGACCTCTCAAATGAACAATAGCCGTCTCTCGGCTCTTCAATTATCCTGACTTTGGCTGGACAGCTTAGGAATGCCGAAGACGCTGTTCACAAACAAACGGGTTTATGCATCCGACAAAACTAACCTAAATCGTCACTTGAGAGGTCTGGCGTTGTCACCATTCGATTCAGCGAGAAAAGTTACGTATATCCCGCCTCCAAACTTTTTTCGTCGAGACTTTTGGAAAAACCTCAGTTTTAACAGAAAACACACCATTTCCTTAACTAAAAATATTTTTAAAAACCAAACCGTTGGAAAGCTGACATTTTGGTGCACGTTTTACCAGGCCTGCACAGTTCCGTGTCAAGCGTTAATGGGGTTTCTAGGGGAGATGAAAAACAGGCGATTTCAAGATTTTGACGTAACTGCTACATCACGCAGCAATCGCACATCTTCAATGCAACAAAAAAATGTTTTCTGACATCAAATAGATAGAAAATTTAACGCTCTTTCCAACGGCGTCATTAAATTTGAGCTATCTCCAAAATTGAGGGAGTTATGACAGTTTTAATGACAACATCGAAAACACGAAAAAAATCTTGAATCGCAAATAACTCGGAAACGAGGCCTCTGGCAAAAAATTGCTAGGAGGCATTTTTGTTCGGAAATGAGTTGTACAACACGTAGGAGTCGGATTGTGCATAACTCCTTGGACACCCTGTATAACTAAAAAAGACCTTATGTTTGAAAATTGAGAAAGCTACGGAGGAGGCATTGTCTTGGTCAGGGGCCAGGATATGCAATGACCCGCACGACTCCCCGGTCTTGAAGGAGGGGTTGGTTTGTGCGCCGTGTATTATCAACCCCAATCTGATTTGGCCGTAACATTGGGTGTTGCAATGTTGATAATTTGTTGTTTCTGACCAAATTCAGTTTTGGTAAAATGTTTGTTGACTCAAACATGTTATCCAGTTGTAGGACAATGGTAAGATATTGGGGTTTAAATCGAGTTCATATAAAGAGTTAGAGTTTAAACAAGATTGTTAAGATATAAACCAAAAAATAATTTAAAAATGAAAAATGAAAATGAATTTAATGAATGAAAACGTTCGTTTGTGAACAGCGTCCACGGCATTCCTAAGCTGTCCAGTCAAAGTCGGGATAATTGAAGAGCCGAAAGACGCTACTGTCTGTGTTCATTTACGATTGATTGCGATGAGTTGCTTTCAGTTGAGTAGCTATACCACAATGAATATGTTGACATGATTTTTGTGTACGGTTTTGCCAATAGTAATGCTTCTGAAGCAGCAAGGGAGTCACACTCCTCCTGTGTACAACTCACACCCTTGCGAACACGTCGGATAGTATGAGGAAAAAATATTGGTAGATAATATTGTTGATGTTAATATTTCTCTGCGAATACGAAGTTATTCGTATATTTTCTCTGCAAATAAACGAATATTCGTATTTAAATTTGGGAATAAAAATAAATTGGTATTTCTATATGCGAATACGAATATTTGTATTCGTATCCACAGGTTGGGGGGGGGGGGGGGGGGTTGAGTGATATTCGTATTCGTATTCGCGAATAAAAATACGCCCAACTTTGATTACTACCAGCTATGTCCAATAGCTATAGCGCACCATGATGAATGGGAATATGCAATAGGGAAACCCGCTGAAGGAAATACAGCGAGGAAAGAGACGAAGAGAAGAGTTGGTAATGATACAGAAGCCTGGCTTGATAAGGGTCCATAGTGTCAGCAAAAAGATGAATGCAACTCATCGCAATCAATCGTTAATGAATACAAACAATAGCCATCTCTCGGCTCTTCGATTATTCTGACTTTGGCTGGACAGCTTCCGAATGCCGTAGACGCTGTTCACAAACGAACGGGTTTAAGAATCCGACAAAACTAACTTAAATCGTCACTTGAAAGGTCTGGCGTTGTCACCATTCGAGTTCAAGCTAGATCTAGCAGTATACCAGTAGCCACTAAACGTGCAGACCAAGCCACCTATACTTTGGAACAGATGATGACAGACTTCCATCCCATACTCAAAACGACTAGAAGACACAAAAACTACTTATTCGTAAATCGTATTAGTTATAAGACGCAATAGGACTAGCTAAGTAGGTAGGCTGAAACTGGAAAAATATAATAACATAAGTAGTGAACTCTTCTTCTCTGACGTTAATAATGATGGCTGTGGAAAATGAGCCACAACCTTAACATAGAAACACAAGATAAGAGAATCACTAGCGCTCCTAGTTGAAACTTACTACTGTCCAGGATGCACCAAGGTCTTGGTGTTGGTTACTGTTCCACCCTTATACAAGCTGCTATCTGTTGGTAAAAATTCTTACCTACAAATCGGATGATTAGTGTACTATAACGTCTGACATTGTCATAGGTCGTCTTGTGGGAGATTCGGAGCTATCTGAGGATTTAAGAAGAAGAGCAGGTAGAACAACCGCCGAAGCCAGCTGAAGATGGAACTAAAATATCAAATAACCACGTGAATTCTCCAAGCAACTCGATGTACTGCATTCTCCTTTTCATGCAAGTCGCTGATTCCAGATGATCAGTCCCTAGAGCAACATCCGCAAATTTTATTATTTGTCTTTAACGCAGTACGGTAAGAATCAGTTGCAGTTAGTTTTTTATGCTGAAGACTGCTGTTATTTTAATTTTTAATTTTTTTTTACTCGACAGTTGTTACATTACAATCGGTGATTATTCCTTTTATTTTCGTGTAATAATTTATGTAGTTTGATGGCGGGGTTATACGGTTATCTTGAGGTGTGAATTGTGATAGTTCTGATGAAGTCAGACTCTAAAACGCGTATAGGGTCTTAGTCTTCTTTCTTTAAAATATAAAATATTTGTCTAGTTGTTGGGGCATATGCTCCCTATGCCCCTTTCAGATACTATTACTTGACTAGACGTAAGTTACTAATATTTGCCATTTATTGAATGGGTGTACGTCAATATCTTTCCTCGTATGTTGAAACAGCCGATTTCAAGAATTGAAGTCATGGAAAACAAAAATACTTCCATATATACTGTAAATTGTACGTTGAAAAATTGAATTTTTAATTCCACAAAAATCAGATAATTTGTTTATCATCATATAAAATTTAATGATCGTTCCAAACATTACCCAATTATGTATCAGGAGGTATTTATATAGGAAGTAGATGTAGATATCTCCCAATGTGAAAGATAGTTGCAATTTTACCTTTATTTTTGTTCCAAATCGAGTCAGTATCAGAGTAAGAAGTTTATTTAAAACTTTCCACTATGTTTACGTCGTAAAATATTCTTGTTTATACCTTTCGAGGTAAAGGTATATTCAGAGGACAAAGTTATTCCGCTTTGCGGTATGATGAATGGACGACTACAAAATAAGATGCTTCCCAATTTTGAATGGAAAACTTTTGATTCCCGCATACCACCTATTAGGCTCTTCTGGGTGTTTGTTGATAACATTTGACCTCTGGATAGATGTAGGGTACAAGTTGTGTTAAACTTGACTCCCCTACATTCAATTCTTGATTCTTCCTCTTTCCTAAAATGAAAGGACTGAAAAGATTTAGGTAAGGGTTCATTTGAGAAAGTTGAAACTTGTATTTTTCTAATCACACGTAGTCAGATTATTTCAATCACTTTAACGTTCAGAAAAACTGCAATCTCTCGTTGAAACATCGTGCGTAAAGCATTTGAATCCTTCTCTTAAATCGCCGCCGAATGAAAAATACAATGAACTAAATTATGTTCCTCATTTCTTATAAAAGCCGTTCTAAATAGTCAATATTTAGTGTATTAAAGCAAAAATGTGGACTTATTCTGTTCTCTTGTGCGAAGTTAGTAAGAAATGTCACTTCAGAAGGCCTCTTTAAAAATTGAAGTGATTGTTGTATCTCCCTACGATTATTGATTATAGGATTTCTCTATTTGGCTAAAGAGGCTATTGAAGTTCTGTCAATGTCAACGCAATTCATCTTAATTCATTTTCGTTCTGTAGCTTCGATAAGTAAACTTTGATGTAATTAGATCAAATAGGTTTATGAATTTTTGAGGAGTGAAACGTTTCGAATTTATCCAAAATGACGTCGATCTTGAAGATGATTTCTAATTCCGTATAATGATTGTTTGTTCTCTCAAGAAGGCCATATTCTTGTTGAAGAATAATCGTTTGAATTTAAACGAAAGCTTAGAATCGTTAAGAGAAAAATCCTGGGGTTTGCCAGAGTCATTCCTTCAAAACAGTGAATAGAGTTAGTCGCTTGACAAGCAGTTCAAATGATTAAACCCAATTTGTAAGCTTCTTTATTGGTAATACAGGTAGGATCAATGCAGGAAAAAACTAATATTCAAATTCGTAGGTGCCGATTCATAAAATACAAGTCTATTGAGGCAAATAGAGAAAGAGTTTACAGAACACATCCCAGCTAATTGTCCAATCTGAAGTAAACCAAGTATAAATTTGTGAAAAGATTAAATTTTCGTGTTTTCAAACAATGGGTCTCTTTGGGGAGTTTCTCAAAATTGTATTAGTCATTAAAAATGATTTGTTCTCGTAGAACAATTAAAAAAAGGTCTTTAAAAATCAATCTTCAAGAATGGTTCATTATTAATGGCTTAACAGCTAATAATTCACTGAAAAAGGCAAGTGATTTTTGAAAAATTAAGGAATCACTGTGTTTTTCGTTTTTTTGTTGGTGTTCTGAAGGTTGAGCTGGGCTGGGAGCGTCAAAAGTTCGTTCTGTTTCAAATTTTCAGCTTTTCAATGACCTTTACAATGTTTGGGAAACCCTCGAAAAACACCAATTAGACAATCCATTGCTAGAAAACGCGAAAGTATATTTTTCTTCACAAAATGCGTTCTTGGCTTACTCCAGACTGGACCATTCTTCTGCTAAGAGATTCGTCATAAACTTTCAATGGATGCCTATTCACTGAAAAGTTAGAATTTGTGGCAGTTATCACGCATTTTACGATCCGGTAGCTGCGAATCCAAAACTTGGGTTTGTTTTTCAGTAGTGATCCTTTAATACACACCCCATTTCTGGTGAGCAATATGATTCCTCCATTGGACTATCACTGTCAGATTAAGTCAGATAGGACTAAAAACAGCCTCCAGGATTGTTAATTGCATTACAGTCTTTACACTATTATCCGTTTCTTTTAGCTCCCTCTTGCATGTCCGTTTTTCTTTACTGTGCGACCCCTTTGGTACGAGGAGGCTTCCATTTTTACTTAACAGCATTCAAATTATGGGGCTCTTTAATGCTTTTTCTCACAACCCACTCGTTGGCGTCTCTCCCAGCCACCGAGGAAGTAATAGAAATACAATACAATACAAATAGAATCATGAATGTAGTTGACTGGGTTGAACGAATATCTCCAGACTAACTTTGACATCAATGAATCTGTTATCATGGTGGTGAAGATACCCTATCTGTTATATTATAACCGTTAATAATCATCGGTGCACGTTTTACGTATTGCATCTTAGTTAGCAAAAGTAACCTTTCGAATTTTGGCCTTAACAAACAGCCAATATTTCATTGTTTCCAACGATGCGAAGGATCGTAAGACATGATAAGTATGTGGTTTGTAGGGGTGAAGATTATGTTTAACATACTTTTAAAATACCCGCTTACCCCCTAAGCCCTTATTTCCCAGGAGAGTGGTCTCTCCTTGTGAGCATTGTCAGAATCACACCACCGGTTAATCGTGATTTGATCATCCATCGCTCTTATTAGGAAATAAAATAACTAATAATTAAAATACAAATGTTTGACTCAGATAACTTGGTTTATAGAGGATATTCTAGTCAACTAAGGGAATGCAAAGATCTCAACTTTTGCATTATCTTAATCAACTAAGTAAAAACTCGGAATACCTAACGTATATCGTGGTTTCTAATTCTTAAACAATTATTATTTCTCTACCTTTCAATAGAAGGAATATGTGCTCCTTCTCATCTCTTCATATATACATATATAAAAAACTATGCCATAATAGTTTAGGTATGAAAGATTAACAACAATTATATTACCTACCAGTTATATGTCATGTACATAACTAGTTATGTTTCTGGTCAATAAGATAATCATATAAGTGAAGATCACAATGTCCAAACTTGAACCATTTTGTAGTATACCTGTCATCCTAAGGGAAATTATCTTCCTGGAATGTATGCCTATAATATGCTTTAAATCGATTAAAATCATTTTTCTATAAATGTTGAGGAAGTGATTTATTTTGATACCAGTGATGACTGAATCGCTTATTGAGCTGAATATTCTTAGTCGATGTTGTTGATTGAAAAAACTTTTGAATGGATATTATTTTTTGTTCTATTTGATCTATTACACCTTGTCATGTTCATATTCTCCATCATTCATTTAGTTTTAATTAATTTATAGAATCGATTTTATTGTTATTAATTGACTTTTAGTGGACAATACATTACGACCATAAACTTTGATGAAAATAGTTAAGTTAATAGAAAAATGTAGAGACTATTCGTCAAGATGTGATTATAGCTCTCCCACTCTGATATTACTGGTATTCTAAAAAATTTTGAACTACCAATGTGTTTGTACCGATAACTTAAATTTTCCCAGTTTCTAAATTAAATACCTAACTACTTTTAAAATGTTCCATTTATTGATCAGAATGTGGTTCAGAGGCCGATTTAATGATTACCTTGTGTCGATTGATGTTCTAGGTTGTTCCCCTGTGAAATGCATTACATGCCAGTACAGGGTCCGCCAACAAACTAGTATGGATTTAAAAAAATCATAACTCAATTGTTTCTCAAGATAAAAACGTGTACTTTGTTATCGTTCATAAGAAGAGGGATTTTTAGAAAATGTTCACTTTTCCATCAGCTTGAATGCTGGTATCTTTCAGTGAAGTTCCTCAATGCCCTCTCCAACATGTCCTGAGGGATGCGGCTGATATCTGCTGCAATAGCCTCCTTCAAGTCGTCCAGGGTCCTCGGCTTATCTGTGTATACCCTTTCCTTGAGGTTTCCCCACAAAAAAAATCACATGGGGATAGGTCAGGGACCTGGGGGGCCAGGGAACGTCACCGTGCCAAGAAATGAGGCGACCGTTAAATTCGTGGCCATTGTGGCTGTGTGGCAAGTTGCTCCATCTTGTTGAAACCAAACGTTCCTTGATGGGATTCGTTTACGTCGAAGTTGGGTAAGAAAACAATTACTAAGCATGTCGAGATAACGCTCAGAGTTCATGGTTACAGTCACACCATTTTCCTCGAAGAAATAAGGTCCGATGACTGTTTTCTCCCCAACATCACACCACACTGTAACATGAGGGCTGTGTAGAGGTCTTTCATGAGTCTCTTGGATTTTCGTGCCCCCAGTACCTGAGATTTTGCTTGTTGACAAGCGATTCAAGTGAAAATGGGCTTCATCACTCGTGAACACAATGACATTCTCATTGTCATCAAACACTGACTTCATCCTCTCGCAGAACAACTTATGCTGGTTGGGATCCCCCGCTGACAATTACTGACAAATAACCATCTTATATGGATGAAAGTGTAAGTCCACTTTCAATATTCGCCGCACAGTTGTTTGTGAAAGGTTGAGATTGGCTGCACAAAGTCTGACGGAACGGTTAGGGCTCTGGAGGGCAGCCACCCTGACTCGCTCAACATTCTCTGGCGTCCGCGCTGTTCGAGCTCCTCCTCTCTTTTTTTCATCACACTGCCTGTTTCCTTGAAGTTGTTAACCCACCTTAAGATTAGGTTGCGATTTGGGATCACTCCACGGTTAGGAATTGCGTACTGTTGACGAAAATCTCTCTGAGTTTGAATAACGGACTCACCATTCAATAAAAAACGACTCACAGCATAAACGCGGTGTTCCACCGTCCAAACCATTTTCACTACTAACCTTAAAAAAACTCCCCTTCTCTGTGGACTCAACGATGCCAGCCCCACCCCTCTGAGAGTTCCCGCCCCTGAGTACTACCCATTTCAAAAACATACTAGTTCGTTGGTAGACCCTGTATTATTCGAATTGTCTTAATAAGTTCTTCAAATTAGATAGGTTCTTTATTGGAGTACAACTTTGAAGATCCAGTGTGAATTACATGTATGTCAAATAATCGGCTCACCTTACACAAGATATCATGGTTCTAATTCAAACATTTTTTTGTGATTAATGGTGTTTTTGTTGATGCATTTTTGATAAATTTTCCCTCTTTCAATTGGTATTATACTCAGTTATTTTGTACTAGTAAAGTTGTAATATTCTGACAATAGTCACTAGTCCAGATTGTTTGATCCATGGAATTGTTACCTATTTTCTAAATCGTTGTAAATTTATTAAGTGATGCTTCCTAGGTATACTTGTGTAAAATAATTATGTTAAAATAACAGAGGGAAGTAGGTTTTTGTAATTACAGTTATCTTAGGATTTTTAGTAAACCACAGTATGCTCTATCTTAGAAGTTGAAGAATCGAATGAGGTTGAAGCCATATTTGAGATAAAATTCTAGAAAACAAGAGAAAGAGGCCTCATCTGAATTTTGTGTCGAGTGATACGGTGCTGTAGGTTCGAAGCCATTCAAAACTTTTGCGTTGGTTATACAAAAAAACTTCTTAGTCATCTTCCAGTAAACTCCGACTCTCAAAAACTCTCTTCCCATTTCAGGGCAGGATAAGAGATGGTACTTCGTCCACAATCCTGTTGTGTGCTCTTGTGTGCTGCTTTGAAAGCACTCTTTTGCTTGTTCATGGAATCGCTTGAATGCATCCACGGATGGTGGTAGTCAGAGTGTTTCTTAGACCGCAAGCACTCTTTAATTCTTATGACGTGGAATTTGACATTGCATTGGCAGGAATCTTGCAGGGGCTTCATTCACCCACATGCCTTTTCATCAAATTAGTAATCAGTCAATTAAAAAATCTGAATGCCTAGTAGCTTCAATGATAGCAGGTTGGTGCAGACTGGCAATTGGAATTATTCCAAACCTATACATTCCTGTACCATTGGTCAAAGTGGAAACATGAGCTTTGTCCCAGAAAATCAGGAAACGAGGATGGGGGAACGTTTCGTGTCCTACCTATAGTTTAAAGCGATCGTTCTGTGTATTGCTTCGCTTAGAAAGCCTTTTAAGTTGAAAAGTCAATTGACTTTCCAAGCTGTTTCAGCTTCCTGAAAGACTGGATGAGGTGTAGAGTTCACACAAGTTGTAGTATTCCCATCGCAGAAATCGCAAAAATGTCGACTATCGCAAATAGTTCTCTCAAGATTGAAAAACAGTGTGGCAAGTTGGCTTGAGCCTGGCTTCCTTATTTATTGCAACATGGAATGGTAGACCCTAAGAAACTAATGTTCCACGCTCTTGCTGACCTACCGAATTCAGCAGGACAAGTATGCTGAAAATTTATGAGCAAACCAGCAAAATCCCTGACCACTTTATTTCTGACCAGAAACTTTATCAACCAATTTCGCGAGATAGCTACTATAACCAATCGCAAGGAAATCATTTAATACGTACCTTTTTATCCATGATAGGAGGGTCTCCAGATGTCCTGAAATTCCATCAAAATCGAATATAGTTTTGGAGCTCACCCAGCTGCAAATTTGAGAAACATTCTGGTGACATTCAACCACATCCCTGTTGAGTCTTTCAGTGCTCATGAATGATTGTCCAGAAATATGTTTGTGCCAAGGTCAAAAAAGCGGGTTTGGTTGATATTTAATTGAATTTAGATGGAACAAAAGTCCCCATAACTTTGCCACCCATTGCCGCTCTTGTGATTAGTTATTCAGGATTTTCCTTAGTTCCATACGCATTAGTCTCTGTTAGCAAACCAAACGAAATCCCGCACAGGAAATACTAGTGCAATGCCGTATGAAACTGGATTCTGAAATTCGCGGAATAAGAACGTGATTGCTAGTTATTCAAGAATGAGATCAGGATGAATTCTCGTTTTATTCAACAAAATACTGAGCCAATTTTTTAGTTTAAACTTATTGTTTAGAAAGTCATGAATTGTTCAATCAATTGACAATCGAGTATTGTTTATGAAAATTTGTGCTGGCAGCAGTTTTCTGAAACCTATTGAGCATGAGCATAAAATTATTGCTCCCTCTAAATTGTTAGTATCTAATGTTAGTAGATTCGTCGAAATCATTCTTCCGAAAATCTAGTTGTTCAGAATAGATTTATGATTAGGTTCGATATCTGTTATTTGCCTTTTCCAAGCCTACTTCGGAACCCTGTTTCTTTAGCTTATGTGATTAGAAATCTTCTGATAGCAATCCCAAGTCATGAAGAAATAAATAAGGTTAATTAATTACTAGGGTTACTAATGTAAATATAAACCATTAGTATTATCAAATCAAATTATTGTGAGGTTTACCGGAATTTCTTATTTGCTCAGGGTGTACAAATTTATTTAAAATCACGACGAATGTTGATAATTTAGTTGCGTTATTTATGGTTTAATAAACGAGGGTATTCGTTCAAGTAAATGCTCTGTTTTTTTGGGTGTAACGTTACTAGAAGGCGTATATTTGTTATGGTTCTTCATACCGTTATTTGTACTTGTATGAATATTTTAACATGATAGCCTGGATGTATATAATTGAATATCAAAACTTTTGATGGCCTCAAGTGTTTGTAAAAATCTTTGTTTGAATTTGATCCCGTAAATCCTCTCTATTAGTGATAAGTATTGTAAGTATTATGTGTATCTTTAAGTCTAAATGTATTGATACCGGTTTGATCATATTTCCTAGACATCCGAAATGGAAGTGTGTGGTTCCCTCTGCTACTGACTTTAATTTTAAATCAGCCATTCGAGAGATCTGCAGTGATTTAATAATGAAGGAGTAAGGTGCATGCAATCTTCAGGGCACTTGATGAAGCATCCTAACCTTATATGGATAACATCCTGGTACTAAGATTATAGTTCCTGTTGGGTTAGTACTGAATTAGATACAAGTAGACAGATATAGTGTTTGATTTTGACGCTGACAAGTGTAGGCTGGACTGGTTTGTACTGTATCTGTGAATTTGGATGCACGTTTGTCGTCTGTGGTAAACTCATTCCTTGTAGGATGTGATGGTGGGCATTCCTCGGAGCGTGGTGGGCATTACTGCATTCAGTTCAATGGAAGGGGCAACTGTACCATTCCATCACCTCACTAGGACTAACTTGCGTCGTCCCAACAACGAGAGCATCATCTGCTCAGTCTGCTACATTACTGTGGGCAAACGTTTGTTGGAACACTTGAACCATCCAACATCTGTTGAAAGCCATTAGAGTTTTCAATCGCCGAAGGAAGCAAGGGGCAGAGCCCCTTGGTGCCATCCGTTTCTTCCAACACCAGTTCAAATGCCGGCCTGACGTTGAAAGGACCATTGAAAACTTGACTTTCTGGAACAGGAGTTACGATTACTGTGCCTGCACCAGTTGAAAACTGTTAACATCCTGTTAATGGCACTTCTTGTTGGAACGAACCTGTTATGAGCCGTTGACCCAGACTCAAAGAGCTCATGGGGCGAGTACAGATGACATAATGGCCATGCTTGCTTTGGGTGCTAAAACTGTGTCTCAAAAGTTAATGAAGGTTATGTTTCTTTTGAATTCCTCTAGAGATCCCTTGACACTTGTAATCAGCAATAGTGTCAGGATCTAGAAATCAGGAAAAAGAAAACTCCAAATTTAATCGAATCTTCATAACTTTATAACAAGTCAGCGAAAACGGGAAATGTGTTAAAACAAGATCTACTCATTCTTTTAAAGGTATACACACTTTCTGCAGAACCATCTCAGTACTAGTTGCAGTATTTTCCAAGCTCACTTGATGTTCTTTCAGGGATATACGTTTCTTTAGTTAATTTCAGCTTTGATATTTATCGAGTCCAGATTAATGAAATCAACGGGATTAATTATTGATGAACCAGGGGTGCCCACCAGGCCTTGATAACGCAGTCTGCGTCATAAACCTCCCCTGGCGGGCACCCCTGGATGATCATTCCCTTATGTTCTCTCAAAATATTGTGGGAAAGTAGGTGACAGTTTAGCAGCAATAACCTAACCATCACCACGATGCAAACCTCACAGTTTTGTGAGAAATTAGTTATTGTTGATCTACTCTAGTTGGGAATAACTGAGTGAAATAAGTAGAAAACGGCAAGTTTTACGACTTTTTGGTGTTCTTTTGAATTATAGAATAGTTTCTCGGAGTCTTCATTGCATTTTCGTGGGATTTTGGAGTGACATGTGTTTGCAGGAGCCTTTGTAATTTTGTGGTCCCCTGTAGGGGACTTTCGGAGGAGGCCGAACGATATTGAGCCGATCATGATGTTTTTTTTTTTTTTTTTCAAATTATTTTGTTTGAGTCTGTTACATAATAATGTTACCTCATAGAGAAGGGTGTAAGCAGATTTAATTATTCAAATATTGTTAAGGTGGAGTTTATTCAGATGATGGTGTCACAAAGTCTTTGATATGCCGTGGTCTGGTGAGTCTTCTGGAGTCAAAAGGTGCTAAGCTGTTGATGGCTGGTGGATTGGAACGGTCAGAGTAAAGGATTCAAATTTTTTTATACATGAAAGCCGGAGTTCACTTGGCGTTTCCATGGTGAAGTCATTATAAATTGTAGAGTTGAACGAATGGTGGCGTGTGGATGACATTTCTTTGTAGGGTTATGTTTTGCTGACTCTCAAGACGCCTGAATTGGAATCCGAACACGTCCCCCAGACTGCTAGACCATAGGTCCAGATTGGAAGTATTAACGTTTTATAAATTAGGATTTTGTTAGGCAGAGAAAGGTTCTGGTTGTTTAATAATGGTCTCAGCTGGTTGGTTCAATTTTTCGTTCGTTTTACGACGTCAGTAATATGATCCCTGAAAGTTAAAGGGCAGTCTATGGTGACCCATAAATATTTGTTGCTTAAGGCAGAGGGTAATTGATGGCCATCATAGTAGAGCAGGATGTCCTGAAATGTCCAACGGTAAGTGAAAGTGACAGTAATAGATTTGACAGGATCAATTTTGAGCCTCCATTTGGTTCACCACTGCCCGAGTTCATCAATAAATGATAGCAGGACATGAGAGGCTTCATTTGGATCGGTACGCCTTATGGAATAAACAAGGTCGTCTGCAAAGAGCCCAAAAAATTCTGGAGTGTCTGGTAAGGGTATATCATGGCAAAATAGGGTGAAAAGATAAGGCCCCAAGACACTTCTCTGCGGAGATCATGATTGTGAAATAGAAAGATAATAGCATTGGGACTGCTGCTTTCAACTGGCATGGAGTGACTCCAGTTGCAAGAATGAATCGTGAATTTGATTTGAATTGAATTCTCGTGAATCTTATGAACAAAAAGAAGACCACTATAACGGTTCCACAAACTAATCTCATCAAATGTTATAACTCTTACATGGGGGGAGTTGACCGTATTGATGAAAATATAGCCTCTCTCAGAATCCCCATGAAAGGAAAAAAATGGTGGTCGTACATCTTCATGTTTGCTTCGTGATGCGGCTTGTCAAAATTCCTGGCTTTGGAAGAAGTCAATGACTGGCTCAAAACTAACCTACTGTGGCTTCCGGCGCTTTATAGTTCAACACTGTTGTAATACGTATGTCACAGAGAGTAAGAAATCCTTGTCTTTTTCAAGTGCTCCAAAAGTGGAGCCAATTCAAAACAGTGAAATGTGCTCAGAAAACTTGTAAACGTTGTAAAAATCATACCACACTTATGTGTGAAGCCTGCCAGGTAGGTATCCACCAACATTGTTTTTATAATTTTCATAAAATGAATGATCTTTGATTTCTTTATAACATTTCTACATTGTCTCAAGCTGGATTTCATGGTGCAATGAGGAAATAAAATCTTATGTTTATGAGAACTTTACTGGAGCAGTCGCATTAAATCCCAAAGTCCCCTCTAGAAGAGGACCATACCATGTTTTTTAACCGGGACAAACAAAATTGCTTTCAACCAATTTTTATCTTTTGAAGGCCCCTACAGTAGAAATAAGTGAAAAGTTGGAGAAAAATATTGGCACGAGAGCCATGAGAATTTGAGGGTTAAGATCATATGGTCTATGTATCTGTTGGAGGAAGCCAAGCAACCCACCTTCTTGGCAATTTTTATTTGTTTTCGTGAAAGTTAAAATATCTGGATCATTCTCCTTTCTAGGTTGGTGATTGATAAACAGTCGCCTCTGGGCAACACATTTCCCGTAATATGAAGAAATGCAGTCTGTAGGTGCCTACAGAAAGTCCCAGCGTCTCCTTAACCGTCTACATCAGTTCTAGTGGCTTTGTCAACTTCCTACTACATGGGAATCTGGCATAAGCAATCTGCCAACGAGTTAAAGGGCTGTGAATTGTGAGATGAAATTTTCGTGAAATTGGCGGGTTAGTAGAATGTAGTTGCTGAAAGTTCAATAGACACTCCAATCTGTGCAAATGCAAACGTAAAATGCACTGAGCACCATTTCCTTTGGTTCTAGCTGTGATCTTGCTCTTGGATAGCCGACGGGGAAGAAGGGCTCATATGAATGCCAGCACGATATTATCATTATCATCCGTAGCAAAGTTAGTGCGATAGACCCGCAATATATGTCAACTCGCCCGTTCGAAGGTGTTGAAAATGTCCATCGGTGTTTTCATCACGTTAGCATTTGTAACAAGCTGATATTCCACATCTTTCAAGACTTCGACTTACTTCAGATCGTCCTCAACACTTTAATGGTCTTTGCACCACACCCTTCTTTGGCAGAATTTTTTTGTTAATGTGAAAGTTAAAATATCTGGATCATTCTCCTTTCGAGGTTGGTGATTGATAACAGTCGCCTCTGGGCAACACATTTCCCGTAATATGAAGAAATGCAGCCGTGTAGGTGCCTACAGACGGAGCGTGTCCCGGCGTCGTCATAACCGCCCGCAGGAAGCCGCGCTCCCGGTCTCCGTAACACACGAGACAAGCCATCCTTCTCTGGCCCTCTCTCCCAGCTTATAGGTCTCCGCTCGACTGACCCATATTCCGATAGCTACCTGTCCACCTTCCTCTTCGCCACTCTCCCGTCCAACCGAGATAAGGTGTCGTTTTGCTCAACTCATTTCTGTCAATCGACAGTCACGCCGTGCAAGACCTACGCTACCATGGCCTTACAGCTTGAATTAACGATATTAATTAACGGTATTTATTTATTTACAAAACGGGCTAATTGCCACGTACAAAATTAATAAAGTTTTACAAGTGTTGCCTCTGTTGGAGGTGAACAATTTAAACAATTTTTGTACGGAAGGAGTTTATGGATTGGTTGGAGAAAAAGTCAAGAGCTGGGCTATTTTGGAGTAAGTTATTGGCTAGGCGAGGTATTCTATATAGCGGTTGATTACAAAGGTAGTTAGTTGAAGCGAAGTTAAGATGAAAGGTAGGCGGGCTTCCGGAGTGAAAAGTTGGAACTTCCAGCTGGATTTCAGACACAAGGTGAGGACAGTCGATGTTGCTGTTAATCAGGTTAAAGAAGAACATCATATCAGTGATTCTGCGACGTGTCTCCAGGGTGACGAGATTGCAACGGTCGGCCACAGCCCGGGAGCTGTAGCCATTGCATGGTGTCCGCAATTTCTACCCAATATACCTCAAAAACCTCCTCTGAACCCTCTCAAGCTGGTCCTTGTGTATTTGGTAGTGCGGGGACCAAACGATAGAACCGTAGTCCAGTATAGGTCTGACCAATGTTGGATAGATTGTTAGCAAAGCTGATGTACTGTCAAACTCAGTGGTATTCCTCTTGAGGTAACCCAATGCACTGCACGGCAGACCACTGAATCGAAATGGGCAGAGAACGAGAGGCATGGCTGAACAGAATTCCAAGGACCTTAGCTATTGTTACACGGTTGAAAGCAAGTTACCCCCTACTGAAACCTCCGTTAGCACCAAGTCCTGCCATAAGTGCTGATACAAACGGAAAACTTGATAAATCTCCGTTTCTATAAAATGTCATCCTGTCTCGTTTGTTGTTTACATTGATAATAAAGGGGGAGTTGTACGTTTTTCCACAATTCTTAATAGTTTCATTACCTCTTTAAATATTGCTGTCTCAAAACTGTTACTCTTTAGATGAGGGAGGATCTCCCGTATCAGGAAATTACATAGTCTATCAGCTCCTGGGCCCCAGTCTCAGCATCAATGTCTGGCACTGCAAAGGCTCTAGGCACCTTTGTGAAATGTTCAACCGCCCTAACTATGCATCCATTCTCACGTTAAGTAAGGGAAAGGGACTCCATAATGCCAATTGCAACGTTCTCAAAGAGGACAATTAGGATATGAGTTTTTAATGGTTCTCCAGTCTCATAGGAGGCGTGGGTTCGAATCCCACCGCTGACACTAGCTGAATGAATGAATATAGGACTTGAATTTGAGTGATTAAACCACTTGCTTTGAATATCACAACGCAGCTAAAACTTCATCGAAACTAATCGTTGACATTAAACTGACAGGGTGGTCGTTAACAAATTATTAGCCACAGATCGAGCAGTGGTAAGCATACGCGGAAACCACTGTCTATTAGCGTTAAGTCTGCGCTAGTTTAATCAAATACTTACAAAAATAGCCATTATGTGGAACAAATTCAGATCTATGTGTCCAACTAATCTATAGATTGATTCAGGATATATTTTTCTTCCAGACCACCAAACTTAAGAGAACCTCCTTATAAACAGGTTCGTGAACCAGCTGAACAAATAATCTTCGGAGAAATTATTGCTCTTTTAGCAGCTTTTATGAAGACAAATTTCTTAAAAACATTTTAGTAAGTTCAACCTCTTATATTTCTCTCTTTGCAGTTCCATGGGACTCGACTCCGAACACAGTGGCGTAACAGTTTTTTTCGAGCCCCCCGCAAACTTTATTTTCGCCCCCCCCCCCCCCCTCAATTTTTTTGCGGATGATTGGATCGCCGATAGAACGTAATGAAACAGTTTCGTAATTTCAATATAGTATATGCGCAATTATCATTTATCATCATCACAGTTTAGTAGTTTGATCATAATGTTACATTACGGAAGTTTGCCACTCTTTGGAAAGAGTAAGAAATAACAGGGAAATACATTCTTACAAGTTGGCAGCAGATAGCAGGCATAACATCGCGGCCGTGCTCGGTCGGGTCTCTACAATAAAAGCCCGCATTTGTATTATACGGGAATGGGTTTTGAACCACTGTTGACAACTTCCTCTTCGCCTATAATTAATTATTTCACACTCAACAGTGTTTTTCTTTGGTCTACCCAGTACATAATTAATGGTAACATAAGTGAATGCAACTAAAAGTTTGAAACTAAAACACCTCATTGTTCATACAGTATTGAAATGTTTTATATCATAGGTCTAGAATATATAGTTTTTTACTTAGACTAGGTATTACCGGTGCGCTTTTTAATCAATAGAGTTTTTATTTTCGCCGCCTACGATGAAAACCACATGGTAAACGCTATACGTTACTGTTTAGCGTTGAACATGGAAAATCTGCTGATTTAACGCACAGTGAAAAAACTCTCTATTTACGTGAGCTAGTTTTTAACAATGGTCAACTTGTGCGCCTGAAAATGATTCAGTTAGAAAATAAGTCAAGTACTGAATACTTTTATCTTCCTAATATAGAATAGGTACTGTTTTTTTAAAATGTTTTTTCATTAAATAAACTGTGAGCCGAAACTGTAAACTCAAGATCGCCGGTTCCCGCTCACCATTTCCCGCATTTTCCCTTCTCGCTCCCGGGCCCCCCGCTCTCGCTGCGGGCCCGTCTGTTACGCCACTGTCCGCACACTATTTAAATGCCTAAGTTTCCATTTCAGCACGTCGAGATGGTATGCGACCTTGAAGTGCTGATTAATTCCAAAATCTTCTTAATTTTTCATATAAGTACACGGGCTCCAAAGCTCTTAAACTGATTCCCAAACTGCGGGCAAAGTCGTATAAATAGCTCGCTGTGCCGTTCAAAATCGTCTGACTTTCCACTTTTTCCCCTTATTAGTATACATTAATTGAATACTGCATTGACCGATGAAAGTTACATCTTTAGATACATCTGAACAGCAGCTGTCAATGGTTTTTCAACCCCTGCTTCAAATGTTTAATGTCCTAACACTGCACTTTATTCAGGTCACTTTGATCTAGGGTCGTTGTCGTAGCTCAAAAATAATGTGTTCCTGAGGAAACTAAACGGAGATTTTCGAGGAAGTTCTTGTTTTGATGGTAGCAGTGACTCACAAGCAAGCGGGCACACCTTTGAGTCACCCTAAACGGTAGGTGGTGTGTTTTCTGATCGAGCCAGAACATCTGAAAACACGTCAGTATGTTTATTGAATGTCATTTTAATGGCCCTAGTTGCTCACCTATCGTTTTTTTATCCCAAAATTTTCTTTCTACCCACTTATTCTCTTGGAAATACGACCTTCGTTAAATTTGTAAAACTCACAAAAAGTCCAGTAGTATTGGAAGAATCTCTGTTGAAAGTCCAAATTTTAATTTTCATGTAAGTGGAAGCATACCAAAATTGTCATTGTCGTGACCGAAACTGGGTTATTGTTATGACTTCTATCAAATTTGAATTTCGTGGAGACTAATGGGATGTCTTGAATGGCTGGGCTTCAGAAAGACATCCAGGGAGGCCAATTGAGTTATAAACATATAAAAACCCTAGCAAAAGAAATACTTAAATTTTTAAAATGTCAGGACCTGAAAATTGCCCATAGTTTGAGAATCAATAGCGAAAGCACGCTGCGAACACCAATTCGAGGTTGTGGAATCGGAATACGGAGGGAGCTCTCTGCGCTATGTGTAATTTGGATGAGGGAAGATGAGCCATCACTTCTTTCGTAGATGCCCAATAATTACGGAGTTCAGACTTCGGCATTCTGGAAAAAATTACATTCAATCATGGGAGGTCTTAACCCTAGAATACTATCGATGAATCATAACCCCTCATTACTACCGATCGGAGTCAAAATGACTCCCACTGGAATTCGTAGGTTTCAACCGATTTTTTAATTCTGTTCGTATGGAGAAGAATCAAAATCATAATAGAAGAAATGGAACAGTATATTACTGCTCTATTGAAAATAATATCTGGTCCCTTCAGCTTAAAAACGAGGGTTTTCTTAGAAAAAAATCGAATAATCAATTCAAAAATAAAATATTTAATCACTTCCTTCTTTATTACAGAATATGTATGCATTTGACTATTCCTAAACTCAAGAAAAACGTCTGCCATGTGGGTGTGGCACATAGCTTCCTCGTATCCATAATATGACTGTATAGATCATTGAAAATTATTATTGACTAAAGAACTTCGTTCAATTAGGCGAAGTAAATATTGAATTAGGGTAAATTTAGTGTTATGCAGGAGCATAACTTGAGAAAATAAAGGTAGGCCTGTTCAACTATTGAACAAACTATAAAATATACCTAATAATAAAAATTGACATTGACGCAGTCATGAACTCCCGGAGTTATGCGCGTAAGAAGGATTTCAAGTTTGCGCATGCGCAGAAGCTACTATTGATCCGGGGGTCATGAAACCAATAGGGGATCATCTACACATCAAACCGAACAATCCCTGAAAATTTCATCGAAATCGGTCAAGAACTCCCGGAGTTAGGCGCGTAACAAGGATTTCGTTTGCGCATGCGCAGAGGCTACTATTGATCCGGGGGTCATGAAACTCATAGGGGACCATCTACACATCAAACCGAACAATCCCTGAAAATTTCATCGAAATTAGTCAAGAACTCCCGGAGTTATGCGCGTAACAAGGATTTCACGTTTGCGCATGCGCAGAGGCTACTATTGATCCGGGGGTCATGAAACCTATAGGGGACCATCTACACCCCAACCCACACAATCCCTGAAAATTTCATCAAAATCGGACTATAACTTCTTGTAGGACGAAATATCTCCATGGAGTTTTGCCCGACATTAGAGGCCTGCAATATTGTCGACGGAGTCAAACTGACTCCACTTCGACTACTGCATTACTATCGTGGAGTCATTTTGACGTGTAGGACTTCAGTATTTATTTGATAGCAACAACGGGTGAGTTCAAAAACGGCTGTTGTCATGCGCGTAACGGAAGACATCCTGGATGAAGAATATCCGGGAGAGGAGCGACTTCTTAAAAATACTTGAGTCGGATAGTAGACTGGTTTAAGTTGTATAGGTTCCTTAAAGAGGCCTTAGGCGTTCTTTGTGCAAAACTTCAACTTTGTTGGCTGAGCTATGGGGGTATGTTGGAAGCTATAAGGACATTAAGACTAAATTTTTGTTTGTTTGTAGATTGTTATATTGTAATGAGTCGTAGTTGTTGTAATTATTCATACTAATTTTGTTCTTAATCTATTTATTACTAAAAAAAAAAAATTGGAAAATAAAAAAAATTAATGAAAATTTAGTAGGAGTGATGGAATTACTGTCGTAAGTTGAATTATTTTAGTGTTTATGGATGTTGTACTCTCCGGGCAGATGAACAATGGTCCGTGCCCTAAACGTTTTCTGCAATAAATTTGATTTTCGTAAATGAATATTGATTTAATAAACATGTTTTCTATCTCTATCTAGTTTGAGAATCACCCTCGTACTGCATAACAAATGGTGTTCCAATTCTGACGCCAGTCAATGACTGGCGCGAGTTAGGTTGAGGCTCCCTATCAATTTCATCCCTACTACATTAATATTTCCACTGGATATGCACCACCTTAAGCTGTTATACTAAACTCCATTATCCCATAGCCTTATCTGTTCGATCACACTAAAATTATAATGGTAGTGGGAAATCACGTAATGATTAACCAATTAGGGTTTCATTTTGATCATAGAAGCCTACTGCTGTGCCTAAGAAAATATAAATTTTGTGTACGAGTAATATGCATGACTATAAGAAATATTTCAATTTTAAAGGGATGAATAGCCCATATTTTAAGATCAAGTACATAACATTTAGATGATCTGTATGTTACGGTTACAATACAGCCAGTGTCTACTCTGATTGACACCTTCATCTCCATATATTTGAAATTTGTCCCAACGACTCAAAACATTACTGTGTACGTAATTTATTTGACTTCTAACCCCTCGATATATTTGGACTCAAAACATTACTGTGTACGTACTTTATTTGCAAGAAATATAAGAAACAGGACATATGGTCGATGGACATCATGCAGTACGTGCTAACTACAGCCGCATAGTAAGATTATGTGAGGCCTTTACTACGAAGGTCTCGGCCCACGCAGGAGCGGTGATTAGGAGCTTTCTCGCGCCCATTGTCGGAGGATTGAGGAAACGGGTTTCTAACTTCTTTGTTCCGCGTCTTTTCACGTTAACCTGAGCCTTCTCTGATTGTTTTCGTAGGCCGACCATCTCAACAGTCATCACCGAACATCACGACGCGTTATGCAAAAACTCGATAGCGGCCAGGCAGATGTTAGGAAGTGCTGTCATGTGGTATAGGTATAATCATTGAAGGTTTCGCGACAAAACTAGACTAAGATTGTGATCGAACAAGATGACAATCATGAGAACTTTTTGAGAACAACATTTAGATTGATGAGCTTCAGCATGATTTGTTGAGGATTGAAATCAAACAATAAAACACATTTTTTCTACTTTCCTCCTTCAAATCTCCCTTTACCTCATGAAAATAGACATTTTCAAGGTTCGTGACACAACTAGACTAAGATTAGGATCGAAAAAGAGAAGTATCATGATAATCGTGTGAGAATGGTAGCCAGAGCACAGAGTTGGCAGTAATCAATTACAATAAGTAATTATAAACATTTTAATTACATTTACAATTCAACCAACAACTATAGAAACTCAGCTGAATACGTAAGCAAGTGAATTATACCTGCAATTATGACCACTGTAATTTGTGAGGTGATGGAATGGTATAGTTGCCCCTTCCATTGAGGTGGATGCGGTAATAATGCTCCGCCACTCTCAGAGGATGACCCAGACGCTTTAAAGGCGACGGATTCTAAAATCGGGGAGGGCCAACTAACCATACCCAGTTACAGTTACAGTAATCGGTAATTGGCGGTGCAATTCCTTTTTACAACTACAGTAATTGCGATTACACCGACAATTACGTTTTACTAGGTGAAAAACTGCAATTTTTCATATTTATTCATGATAACTTATAAGAAAATCATCTCAACAGGGATTCAAGTACACGGAACGAAAAAGAAGACAATAATAGAGCTAGGCTGGCGAGATGTTAGGACCAACTAGACCCCAAATGGAGCCTTTGTTCGGAATTGGTGACTTTTTCGGTCAATTTAACGTTAGGGGAGGGAGGTATACCTCGATATTCTCAAAAATACTCATTTTACCAAAAAACAGCTACAAACTGAGTTTTTAGCGTGAGTAATTGAATAATTGTGGCCACAATTACATGACAATCATTGTACTTAACTGAAATTTGTAATTGGTATTGAAATTCCATTTTTGTCAACACTGCCTGAACAGTAGCATTGCAGATGGCATAAAAAGAGGCTCTTATATTTCAGGGCGGTAAATTGATTATGGGAGACATTAGCCTCAAGGGTCTTCAGCTGACCAATGTGTCTCCATACCTTGTATTCCGTAAAATTTACTAACTAGTCACTTTATACAAAATTATTGTAACTGTAAAAAGTATTGTAACTGAAATTCAACCAGATGAAATATAATGCCTATCTACTCTACACTGAACAGCAGATATACTACAAAGTTGTGAAAAACTCGAACGGAGGGGGTGGTATGGTATACTTTTGTATTGTTAAAAAGCTATCCTGAAACTGATGCTGTCGAAACAAGCGTTTTTCGAGTGTGTTTCTCTACCGGGAGGCCAAGGTTCGCCAATTACAAAGGTCCTCAAAAAAAATTTTCTATCAGCTGCATGGAATATTTTAGCTAAATTTTATGTTTTTTGGTGTGCTGAATCCAAAAATGACCGTTATTTTCCTCCATCACGTACAGTTTTCTTTCAAATTAGGGGAGAGGGGGACATAAAAAATCATCTACTCTTGTGTTTAAAGACAGACCTACGATTTGTGAGCGAACGAATGATACTACATCAACCGGAGCGGTCACATCCCAACAATTCCCAACCAATTTATATCTGACTCAAACAATAACGTCTACCAAGAGGGTGTGGAACATAGCTTCCTCGTATCCACAACATGACTGTATAGATCATTGAAAATTATTATTGACTGAAGAACTTCGTTCAATTAGGCGAAGTAAAAATTGAATTCTCTAAATTTATTGTTATGCAGGAGCATAACTTGAGAAAATAAAGGCATGTTCAACTATTGAACAAACTATAAAATATACCAAATCCGAACAATCCCTGAAAATTTCATCGAAATCGGTCATGAACTCCCGGAGTTATGCGTGTAACAAGGATTTCGTTTGCGCATGCGCAGAGACTACTATTGATCCGGGGGTCATGAAACTTATAGGGGACCATCTACACATCAAACCGAACAATCCCTGAAATTTCATCGAAATTGGTCAAGAACTCCCGGAGTTATGCGCGTAACAAGGATTTCACGTTTGCGCAGAGGCTACTATTGATCCGGGGGTCATGAAACCTATAGGGGACCATCTACACCCCAACCCGCACAATCCCTGAAAATTTCATCAAAATCGGATTATAACTTCGTGTAGTTTTGCCCGTAACAAGGATTTGTTGACAGACAGACAGACAGACACGGAACCAAAATTGTTCAGAAAGGTCTAAAACGCAAAATGCGAGTAGAATTTTTGATTTTGGAGACAAAAAAATTTTCACATTCCGAAAGTGAAAACAATGCTTTTGCTACCTTGGTAGACTCGGAAGCAAAATTGTCTTCTTACATTTAAAGCTTTTGCGATTTCGATTTTTTAATAGTTAAATTCCTAAGTATAAACTTTTAGGGTTAATTGATCAAGACCCTGAGGTAACTGACACATCCCGGATTGATGAAGATTTTTGAGCCAACAGACTGACGGATTTTGCATTTTTTTCTATTCGATTTTTGAAATTTACGTATCTTGAAACATAAACCAACAATTTTTGAAAATATTTGTTTTCTTACTCGATTGGAAAGGTTTGCTATTGAAGATAATAAACCAATTAAAACATTGTTACGCAACCGTTCCGTAATAATTTGTAGAGTTTTGAACTTTATGTGATCCGAGAAGTAAGTGCTTCGAGGCTGTTTCAAATAGTTTAATACAAAGTGACGATTTGTGTAGTCCAGAGGCCCAGTTTTGCCCTGGAAATGGAACGAATTAATTGAATCCACCCCGGAAATGGGCAACCACCCTCCCGGCAGCCCAAACGAATTTGAACAGCTTTGTGTAACGTTTGTGGCGTAATTGCTCAATCGGATTCAGAAACGAGCTCGGACCCGACCCGAACGTTCGCCTCTTAATAGAATAGAAACCCGCTCGCTACGTTATAGAGCAACGCGATATCTGATTTTAACCCGAACCGAATAAACCGTCGTGTGAAGCGATGTCGGGGGGGATTGATTGACCGAATCCGATCAGATTGTGGTTTGAGAATCAAGTTGCAACGGAATTCGGACCATTTGACTCGGTCCTCTTAGTTTCGGCTCGTGTTGATGGGTTTGATGGATGAGGAAGAGGCCGGAGCCAACGAACCGCTCAAATTACCAACTTTATGGTATAGGCACCCGCGATAAAATGTTTTGGTCTCAGTCGAAATAGTTGCATATTCTTGCACAAAATATTATTATTTCAGTGTCAGAGATTTTTTCAATCCATGTACACTGCTCCTCAAAATAAAGGGGTCTAGAAAAATCGAGGTAGCTAAAAACGGAAGTAAAATTATCGCTGCAAATTATTACACAAAGGTTTATTATTTCTGTATCAGATAGCCCTTCCACGTAAATCCCTGACCTATTTGTATTAGACAGTTTATAGTAGATGGTTTAAACTCGTCACCTAGCACCTCGATATCTTATCTATATTGCACATTAACCTAGCGCTTCAAGTTTTTGAGATTCCGGTTTTAGGATATTCTATTCCTTAAATGACCAAGCAATCCCTTGGGGCTGATTGATCAAAATTTCGAAATTACTGGCACACCCGGATGAGTATTGGATTTTTGAGCAGAAATTCGTAAACTTTGGTCATGTAGTTTCATAGAATCGCTTCTAAGGCGTACGGACGGATCGTTTTGATTCAATTTTTGAAATTTACTTATCTCGAAACGTAAACCAACAATTAAACAATATCTTATATTAAACAATAAAGGGTCAAACATTTTTTTTTCTTGGTCGACTACAAAGATTGATTATTGAAAATGATAAAACGAAATGCTGATAATTCTAACGCATGGGTTTATAATTTTTTAAATTTTATTTATAGCTTTTGGTTTATTATTCAATAATAAACCATTTTAATCGCTCTGGAAAAAAAAATTCTAACCCCCCTGAAAATTTCATGGTTTACGTTCCAAAGGGTGTAGAATCCGAATCTGCAATAAAAAAATTTTCCGTCCGTACGCCGTACGCACGATATCTCCGAAACGGCTGGAGCAAAAAATTTGAAATTTTCAGGAAAAATCCATCTTGGTCCGACGACGCCCCAGTTCTTGAGCCAGCTCCCTCACTCAATTTAAAGTGCCCTTTAAGGACTGACAAAGTTTTGTAAAATCCCTGAAAACCTCAAAACTAGCCGAATCGGCCTAAATATTTTCCTATTTGAAGAACATACCATTAGGAATCGAATGAGCCCTTCCCCACGTCCGTAGGTCAAACCATTCCCGATGTATGGCCCGATTTATGGTGCCAACATTTGCGTTTTTTGGTTTATTATTGTTTGTTTGTAACATAGTGATGCCGATAGCGTCGAGTTGTAGTGAATGTGGATACTGGAGTGATAGCCGATGTGGATACTTGTAGTTTATAGCCGATACACGGGCTGAAGCATTCTGATATGTATGAAACGCTGATAATATATAGGTAAATATTATTACTGGGGATTATTATTCAATATTATTACTGGGGTAAATAAGTATTCTTTCACTCGGGTTTATTATTCAATTGGCTTGCGTTCATGATTTGAATCTGTACTAAGCTTCGGAGTGTGCGTGTTTCACAGGTGATAGAGCGGTTATTGAATTTCAGGAGATATGCCTAGACCACGTAAATCGGTTCTCAACCAAAACACCTATTTGGATTGATCAGTTGATGATATTTATGTGCCTCCTCTACATCAGTCTACCTTTGGCTACATCGTTTAAATTTGGGTTTGGCGAAGTTTTAACGCAATACGAGCGCTAAAGGACTTGATAAATTATGGATTTTTTTATTGTGGGGGGGGGGGGGGGGGGTATTGAGTTCAATAAAAAAACGCTGTAAATTCTTTCACTGGGGTTTATGATTCAATTGGCTTGCGTTCATAATTTGAATTTCTACTAAGCTTTGGAGTGTGCGCGTTTCACAGGATAGAGCGATTATTGAATTTCAGGAGGCACACAAATATGATCAACTGATCAATCCAAATAGGTATTTTGCTTGAGAACAGATTTACGTGCTCCATGCATGTCTCCTGAAATTCGATAATCGCTCTATCGTGTGAAACGCGCACACTCCAAAGCTTAGTAGAAATCCAAATTATGAACGCAAGCCAATTGAATAATAAACCCCAGTGAAAGAATTTGCAGCGTTTTTGGTATAACTTACAGTCGAAGAGGTTTAATTTAATCGCCCTCTTGGGTCAACCCGTTAGAGTGTAGCAACTTAAGGGAAGTTTTCCGTTCCTAGTAACGATACGGGTTCGAAATATCAGTCAGAAGAATCAACATTTTTTTGTGCCGTAACAGCTCCACCTATTTTAGGGGTTCTTTCATCGTTGGGGGACTAGCGTGTTTCCCGAATGACGTGACCTGTGTTGAACTTTCAAAATTTTGGAAATCGCTGGGTCCAGGCTGTGTAGCCCTGAAGTTGTTAACCGCTAAAAAAGCTTGACGGTTTTTCGGATTTGTGTCCTTAATGGTACCAACACTGGTTTGCAGGAATATGCAATTTCATATGATCAATGAAGAAGAAGAAGAAGAAGAAAAAATGCTTTATTATTCGAAGTTATACACAGTGTAAACATGCACAGTAATTAAAGTGTAAATATCGATACCTGAACAAATAATTTTTTTTTACGAAAATATAATTATCATTTATTTATTGTTTTTATTTCATTATTATTTTTTTTTAAAATTAATATGTATATCACCATGTATCTTTTTTTTTAAATTATATATATACATGTCCCGCATTAGTGTAAAAAAAAAAAATTGGGTGAAACTACATGGAAAATGGAGTAAATCGCCGCCAACCGCGATTTTTTTTCTCAACCCGTTGCTGAGATATGCTATTTTTAAGAGTTTTTTCAAAAAATCGCGTTTTTCGCCATTAAAACGCTTTTTTCTCGGCAATTTCCCAACATTTTTGCACATTTGACCACATTTTCGGAATCTGCGTTAAATTTCCTATAAGATGAAGTTACTTTGATTTCCAAAACGCATCTTCCAAACACCGAAATTTTCAATCAAAGATGAACATTTTTCGCAAAGTGAAATTTTTCAAAAACTTGGAACGCTTGGCGTGACCACAAAAATAATTTTTTTCGTTGTCAAATTTGATAAAAACTTCTCCCACTTCTAAGCTTTCCAACGGCGTCTCAACCATTTAATTTTGATTGGAATTGACGGAGAAATTAAAGTTCGAATGCCAGAAAACGTGTAGTTCGTTTTAACGTAAGTTGGTAGGTGACGTACGATATGGGACATAGAAACTGATTTTTCTCGATTTCAATTAATGTTTTCCGGCATTCAACCACAGGTTCGAATTGGGCGTTAAATTTCCTGTAAGAAGAGGTTCATTTTTTTTCCAAAATGTTTTTTCCAGGTACTGTAAAAAATTAAAAATTGAGAATTGTGATAAATGTGTAAAAAATTAATGTTTACAAAGTTAATGTTTACAATTAATGTTTTCCGGCATTCAACCACAGGTTCGAATTGGGCGTTAAATTTCCTGTAAGAAGAGGTTCATTTTGTTTCCAAAATGTTTTTTTCCAGGTACTGTAAAAAATTAAAAATTGAGAATTATGATAAATGTGTAAAAAAAATTTGGAAACAAAATGAACCTCTTCTTACAGGAAATT
The DNA here is from genome assembly GCA_031894815.1 of Creontiades dilutus. Lineage (NCBI taxonomy): Eukaryota > Metazoa > Arthropoda > Insecta > Hemiptera > Miridae > Creontiades > Creontiades dilutus. Next base: position 42,971 of record JAVIWC010000011.1, on the reverse strand, counting down.
TAACGCCCAATTCGAACCTGTGGTTGAATGCCGGAAAACATTTATTGAAATCGAGAAAAATCAGTTTCTGTGGCCCATATCGTACGTCACCTACCAACTTACGTTAAAACGAACTACACGTTTTCTGGCATTCGAACTTTAATTTCTCCGTCAATTCCAATCAGAATTAAATGGTTGAGACGCCGTTGGAAAGCTTAGAAGTGGGAGAAGTTTTTATCAAATTTGACAACGAAAAAAATTATTTTTGTGGTCACGCCAAGCGTTCCAAGTTTTTGAAAAATTTCACTTTGCGAAAAATGTTCATCTTTGATTGAAAATTTCGGTGTTTGGAAGATGCGTTTTGGAAATCAAAGTAACTTCATCTTATAGGAAATTTAACGCAGATTCCGAAAATGTGGTCAAATGTGCAAAAATGTTGGGAAATTGCCGAGAAAAAGCGTTTTAATGGCGAAAAACGCGATTTTTTGAAAAAACTCTTAAAAATAGCATATCTCAGCAACGGGTTGAGAAAAAAAATCGCGGTTGGCGGCGATTTACTCCATTTTCCATGTAGTTTCACCCAATTTTTTTTTTTACACTAAGTGCGGGACACCCTGTATATAAGCATTATACGACATTGGGTTAAAGAAACCCGTCTGTCGGAGAGCGTGATTGGTCCCCAATTTTTCAAGCTATCACTAATTTTTAACAAACAACAACACAAAATTACATTACATGAATTAATTACATGAACATTTCAAACCAATTTGGTGGGTCTCAAACTACCAATTAAATTCTACTATCAGGCTGTTTCTGTATTTCCATGCTGTTCTACAATACCTTGCAATATTATGCCAATCACCATAGTTCAACATTTGCATAACCTGCTCTCTATTCAGCCTACTAACTCCAAAACAAGGAACCCTGAACTCCTGCAACACCGGACACACCCCAACAAAATGATACACATCTTCTACCTCTCCTAAATTGCACATTGAACATTCCTCTCGTCTTGCTTGATTTGCCAACAGGAAAGGTTTGTGGTTCAGCCCCATTAATGAACCCCTCAATTTCACGATCCATCTTAGGATGTGAAATGGATGGCTTTGGGCTTCCTTCTTCATATTGATGGAATGGACGTTGAGATCTAGCTCCCTGTACATTGTGCATCTGGAGGACAGGGCTCTTAGCTTTATTTCCTCCTGTTGAGTTTTCATGACCCCCGACATAATGTTCTCGGTTTGCGTCTTCCAAAGGTCTGGGTCAGCCAAAGTTAAATCGAGAGGACAATCATTGGCAATAGCAACCCTTTTCATCTCCTGTGCCCAGAAGATTTCCTTTTCCATTATCTCCACAGCCACGATTCTAGGGTATCTTGATTCTGCCATTCTCAACGCTTTTCGTACATAATTACAGTGTATCCTAAGAGTGGTGAAATGGATAGGGTCAACATTTGCTTCCAGGAGGACTATATAATTTGGAGTATTGGATGGGAGACTGGCCAGCATCTTCACAAAATGTGTCTGAACTTGTTCGATGTACCCGTAGTACCCATATCCCCAAATTTCTGTTGCATAGGTCAAAATAGTTTGGACAGCCGCCATGAAAACTTTGTATTTTGAGTTCAGAGGGATGTTATTTTGCTTAAAAAAGCATCTATACATACTATTTATCGCACTCTTGGCTGAAGATGCCTTCTCCCTCAAGTGATCAGCAAAAGAAAGTCTCGGCGTGAGACGAACTCCCAAATACCTGAATGAAGAAACGACGTCCAGACGCTTGCCCTCATAAAACCAACATCCCCCCTGCCGCCAACCTCCCTCCTCTACGGAACACCATCACCTTTGATTTTTTACTTTCGACCATGTGCGGCTGTAAGACTCGAGGGCATCAATGTCATGTTGCAAGTCTTGAGGCGACTCAGCCAGTATTACGACGTCATCTACATATAGGAGTGCGGGTTGTTCTTTCCCCAACGTGAATGCCAAAATATCAGTAAGGTCATTCAAGTAAATTGCGAAGAGCAAAGGGTCAACAAGCATCCCTGCTTCACGCCTCTCTCGATTTCAAAGAACTGAGAACCGCTGTTGAAAACTGCAGCTCGACCAACCCCATACAAAGGATTTGAGTCCTTAATGGTCCAACACTGGTTTGCAGGATCATGCGATTTCATATGATCAATGTAATTGGGCAACTGTAGCAGTTTTTATTAGAATTATCAATTTCATATACTTTCCATCTACAAATCAACATGATTATTGCAGAAAAATGTTGTATTTCGACTTCAGCCGATAGCGTTTATTGCCCAATGCTCAAGGCTATTGCTCAAGCACTTTTCCTATTTATCTGTCATAGTTATAGTGACTAGACGTCTAGGAACGCGATGATAATGGTTTTTTTAAAAATAAAACCTTGAGAAGTCAATGACTATGAGATGAATGAAAAAAAATAACATTTTAAGTATCCACTTTAACCACTCATAATCTATATGGCTGAACTACAATTGAGAGCCCTGAAACACGTACAATTCACAGAAATTTGAAAACATTTTTATTGACGGTAAACCGGTAAGATGTGTCGAAAGTAATGGAATCACTTGATCAAATGATCCATCCGAACTATCTTGCGAGTTGTTTCATAGCCCCAGAAGAACGGACAATTGCATTGAATGCAATGTGACTATGCTTGGTGTCAAATATTAAAGACCTTTTAAAATTTTAACGGTCTTAACTACTAGATATTTACTAGATAGAGACTAGAGACCATCCTAGCTCCACCTATACATTTACTCGCAATATACTCTCGTTTGTAGAGCTATTTTAGTGGAAGGTTGTCGAAACATTACGGTTGCATTTGTCTAAGGATTTTGTGATTTTGGTTTATTATTCAATAATAAACCATTGTAATCGCTCTTGAAAAAAAAAGTCCGCCGTACGCCGTACGCACGATTTCTCGAAAACGGCTGGAGCAAAAAATCTGGAATTATCAGGAAAAATCAATATTGGTCCGACGACACCCCAATTCTTTAGCCAGCTCTCTCACTTAATTTAAAGTGCCCTTCAAGGGTTGTCAAAGTTTTGTAAAATTCCTAAAAACCTCCAAAAAAACCAAGGCGGCTTAAATGTGGACTTTTTTGAAGAACTTTCCATGAAGAATCGAATGAGCCCCTCCCCAGGTCTGTAGATCAAACCATTCCCGATGTATGGCCCTGTTGTTTTTGTTTTGATCGCAGCAACCTAGTGATGTAGTGAATGTGGATGCAAATGTTGGCACCATAAATCGGGCCATACATCGGGAATGGTTTAAGCTACGGACCTGGGGAGGGGCTCATTCGATTCCTCATGGAAAGTTCTTCAAATAAAGTCCAAATTTAGGCCGCCTTTTTTTTAGGTTTTTGGGGATTTTACAAAACTTTGACAACCCTTAAAGGGCACTTTGAATTAAGTGAGAGAGCTGGCTAAAGAATTGGGCCGTTGTCGGACCAACATGGATTTTTCCTGAAAAGAAGTGATGTAGTGAATGTGGATACTGGAGTGAACTCCTAAAAGGGTTGAAGCATTCTGATATGCATGAAACGCTGCGAATTCTTTCACTGGGGTTTATTATTCAATTTCATTCATTTGGCTTGCATTCATGATTTGAATTCCTAATAAGATTTGGAGTGTGCGTGTTCCACAGGTGATAGAGTGATTATTGAATTTCAGGAGGCACACAAATATGATCAACTGAACAATCCAAATGAGTATTTTGGTTGAGAACGGATTTACGTGCCCTATGCATATCTCCTGAAATTCAATAATCGCTCTATCACCTGTGAAACCGCACACTCCAAAGCTTAGTAGAAATTCAAATCATGAACGCAAGCCAATTGAATAATAAACCCCAGTGAAAGAATTTGCAGCGTTTTTTCTCATGTAATGAGTGCTGTTGTTAGACAGTCTTGTTAGTTACACTATTTATAACTTAAGAACCGCTGAACTGATTTGTTTGAAAATTAGTGAGGAAGTAGCTTAGAATCAGAGGAATAACATTGGATACTTTTAAACACGTTTCCGTAGGAAGATACATAAAATGTGGTATATCAAACGCAGCTTAAAGGTGTTTATCAGTATCGAGGACACGTGTTTCCATATGTGCGGTAATTTATTAGTCACGTTAGGAATGAAATAGCCAAATGGTGAAATGAATGTCACGTTTAATTGCGAATTTGAACGGGAAAGTGAATGTGATCACCAGTAGATCTAATAGTTCAAACGAATGTACCGCCAACAAAAGGAAGTTTATGACACATTGATGACGGCAGTTGACCTTTTTAAATTGTTTGGTCATGCAAATAGGTTATTTATTTAAAAAATACATTTATTTATTTTTCTTCATCTGATTTTTTATCTTGACTAGGTACTCTACTTTTTGACAGGCCCGATTCGGTGGACAAATTGGCCTCCATACTTTTTGCCGTTCTCTTCCGGCAATTTTGTCGAGAGTTGTGAATAATTATTGAACGGAGTTCATGCTAAATTTTCTAAATGTTACTGTATCTATGATTTTTAAAGGTCGTCTTTGTTGTTGAATTGTTTGAACTCGGCGTTTCACGGCTCCATGTGATCGTATTCTAGATTACTACAGGAGCATAATGTGAACGAAAAACCGACGTATGTAGATTATGCTTTAGGACTACTTAAATCGTCATCTGGTAACATGATCTTCGCAGAAAAGCTATATAATATAAAAATGGAGAACCTTCGTGTAATAATGTTGTAACAGTCGTCCTAGGTGATATAGAAAAGTGAAATTTTAGACGCTGGAAAGAACTCACCTAAAATTGCCCGATTTTTATGAAATCGTAATTCTTTTTTTATTGAACGTTAATATCTTTAAAATTTACTGATTTTCTATATTGAATTGCAATGTTAAATAATTTTTTTTTCGCTCTTCAAATTTGGTGCATGTGGAAAGATATGTTGATTAAACGTAGTGTAGTAAGGGGCAGTTTGGGATCACTTGATGTCTGTAAATGTCAATAACAAAATAAGTTATTTTCACACTAATTGCTGATCACTTTTCCTCAACATTTGAACATTTGAAGCACGAGCAGCGAAGAAAGACCTCAGTGCCATGTCGTGAATTTAAGTTCGGGAAAAGCTTAGTATAAATTCAAATCATGAACGCAAGCCAATTGAATAATAAACCGTAGAGAAAGAATTTGCAGCGTTTTTTTAATGGTTTTCAGAACGCTTCCACCCGTGTATCGGTTACAAAGCCTTTTAGGAGTTCACTCCAGTATCCACATTACTACATCACTACGTCACTAGGTCACTGATATCAACACAAAAACAATAATAAACTAAAATAACGCTTGTTGGCACCATAAATCGGGCCATAGATCGGGAATGGTTTGACCTACGGACCTGGGGAGGGGATCATCCGATTCCTCGTGGAGTGTTCTTCAAAAAGGGTACAAATTTAGGCCGCCTTGACTTTTTTTGAGGTTTTTAGGGATTTTACAAAACTTTGACAACCCTTAAAGTTCACTTTAAATTAAGTGAGAGATGAGGCTCAAGAAATGGGGCGTCGCCGGACCAACATGGATTTTTCCTGAAAATTGCAGCTTTTTTGCTTCAGCCGTTTGGGAGAAATCGTGCTTACGGCGTACGGCGGACGGACGGAAAATTTTTATTGCAGATTCGGATTCTACACCCTTTGAAACGTAAACCATGAAATTTTCAGGGGGGTTAGAATTTTTTTTTTTTTTTTCAAGAGCGATTACAATGGTTCATTATTGAATAATCCAAAATCGTCACGAAAATATTTCTGATGGTTTTCGCTTACAACCAATTCGTTGCTACGGATCATTATCTTCGACATTTTTGATCGTACAAAACTCGTTCACCACTCATTTGAAAGCTGTTGATTTACTCAATCTTGTTACGTTAACCCCTGGACATTCGGAACCTCAGTGACCACCCGATGGAACCATATTGTTTACTAACTGTGACAGTCCTGTGAGTGGTGATGATTATGTCTTAACAGTTTACCATTCGTTGCTTCGGAACCTCAGTAACCAAACGATGGAACCATTACATCGCAACTAAATGTACTGTATCCTGGCTCGAATTCAATAAACTACCCACGGGTGTCGGAACAAGCAGTCAACACGATCGCGAATTCAATTAAGTACCCACGAGTGGTACGAAGGACGTGGTGTGTGTGCGGGAGGGGGCGCAAAGACATAAAATGTCCCTCGTGGTTGCGTACTTGTACGAAAGCTGTTTCTAGACGATTTTACAGATATGACGAAGTTTCATAACTTATTTATACGAGTATATTATCAAACAAGTAAAGCTTTACTTGTTTGCTTATATACTCGTATAAATAAGTTATAAAATTTTTATCTAGTTAAATTTCAGTGTTTTTATCCATGGATTCCTAGAGACAGAATATTACATAATCGTACATATTCCGATATCAGGTTTTGTTAAATTTCAGTTGGATTTCTACGGGTTCCGAGTGTACCTAGGAAGCATTGTCTCTGGTTGTGCAGTCCTGTTCTGCTAGTCCGGTAATCCGTCTTGGAGGGCTACGTAATTCTAAAATTATAAACATTCATTTAATAATTTGCGTTGTTTTCACTATGTCCGAGCACGTTCACATTCAAATTCGACGTTTCGTCACAAAAACAGCCATAACTTCATCACTATCCAATGAATCTCAAATCTGAGTTGTCTTAATGCGGCCAGGTCTAGCTGGATTTCGTTGCTGTTTTGGTAGACCCTCGCCTTAGGGCCTGACTTTTACTTATGGGGCGACACCGCCAGTCGGAAAGTCTTGAAAATCAAGGGAGCGTTGATGCGGTTCACCACAGAGTTCGTCTCTAACGAGACCACAATGGAAGGCATTTTGAACAATTTTTGTAAATAAAAACAAATGACTTATTCTGGCAGTTTGATATCTCATCCAGAACGTTCCCACCCTCCTAGACAAAAACTTTTTTTGGCATTCGCTCAGAGGTCTCGTTCTTCTGGATTTCCTTTGTCCTGAGCGAGGGAAAGATCTCCGTTGTGTTACCATTCAAGTCTTCGAGGAAAATTGCGCAGAACTTGTCTCCTAGCACAATCCCAGAACCCTTCATTTCGCAAAAAAAACACGTTTATCGACGGGGAAACGGAATTTTCCCCCATACTGGCCAGACTAAATCAAAATTTGAGAATACCGTTAGAAAACTGAGGTTTCTGGCCGGCTTTTCAAGTAACAGTACACAATTTTCATGCAACAAAATTAGATTTTACAGGTGATTTCAAATACAAGTTATTCCACGGATTTGACACAATTTTCACTTTAGGCTATTTTTTTTACATATTAAACCTGAATAAACAATTTTGGTTTGGTATTTGAAAGATAGGTAACTTGATGCTCTATCCAACGGTATCCTCAGATTTGAGATTTGTTGGAAAATGAGGAAGTTATGGCGGTTTTTGTGACGGAAAGTCGAAAACACGAAAAACAAGTGGGTGTGGCAATCCATAACATGACTGTATAGATCATTGAAAATTATTATTGACTAAAGAACTTCGTTCAATTAGGCGAAGTAAATATTGAATTAGGGTAAATTTATTGTTATGCAAGAGCATAACTTGAGAAAATAAAGGTAGGCATGTTCAGCTATTGAACAAACTATAAAATATACCTAATAAGTCCGAAAAATCCCTGCAAATTTCATCGAAATCGGTCAAGAACTCCCAGAGTTATGATTGTGGCAAGGATTTCACGTTTGCGCATGCGCAGAGGCTACTATTGATCCGGGTCATGAAACTCATAGGGAATCATCTACACATCAAACCGAACAATCCCTGAAAATGTCATCGAAATTGGTCAAGAACACCCGGAGTTATGCTTGTGGCAAGGATTTCACGTTTGTGCATGCGCAGAGGCTACTATTGGTCCGGGGGTCATGAAACTCATAGGGGACCATCTACACATCAAACAGAACAATCCCTGAAAATCATAGAAATTGGTCAAGAACCCCCAGAATTTGGGATTTCATTTGCGCAACGCAAGGCTATGAAACTCCTAGGGAACCATCTACACATCAAACCGGTAACTCATGAAACCTATAGGGGACCATCTACACCCTAACCCGCACGATCCCTGAAAATTTCATCAAAATCGGACTATAACTTCGTGTAGTTTTGCCCGTAACAAGGATTTGAGACACACAGACAGACACGGAACCAAAATTGTTCAGAAAGGTCTAAAACGCAAAATGCGAGTGGAATTTTTGATTTTGTTTTCACATTCCGAAAGTGAAAACAATGCTTCGCTACTTTAGTAGACTCGGAAGCAAAATCTTAAGCCGTGAATAACTCGAAAACGTAGCCTCTACAAAAATATGCTACGAGAAGATTAGTCACAAATTAGTTGTAGAATTCATTCCTAGTCGGATGTCCCCATTTAAGAGAGACATCCTTTATATCATATTTCTCCAAATCGGAACATGTTCGTGCTGGAATTAAGGAAAAATTTGGATATAATAGAAGATTGAAAAATGGAATGTTGTTTTTATTCCAAGTTTGACATGACATGACATGACAGTAGCGTTGTCTCCTGCAGTCGTCCTGATTGCGTTTGCTAATTACGTTGAAACACCGCAGTGATTCGTCGGGATGCGGAGTAATGGAAGAATCCGTTGAGCATATCGTTAGTTCCTGCTAAGTGTATTCTCGGAATGGTCTATACATGATTAGCGACGTATGCTGCTATTTTGTCATGCATCCCCTCCAGTTCTGCCGTTGCAACGCGTTGCAGTTCTTCGGCGACTAATTTGAACAGCGCTTGTTTTATGAACCCGATATTGGCTATGTAGCCAACTTTGCGTTTCCGCTGCTTCAACTTCTCGTGATCGATATCGATGGACACTCCTTTGAAATGAAGCGTTTTCAAATTAGCGCTCTTCACTTCGTGGTCACCCCTTGTGTCGATAGTAAAATTACCTTGTAAGATAGTTTTGTTGATGTGCACGTTTATAGGGACGTCCCTGTGAATGGTAAACAAGCTGTTGGTCATGTTCACGGAGGAAATATTTGTGTGGAGACCCCTTATTTTGAAACGCATCGTAACTGTTCTGACATGGTGTTTTTCGCGAGATATCGTCGCCGCTTTGATGGCTTCTATCCTGGATAAACCGCAAAGTTTGAAAGCGGAGATCTCTATACGTTTAACTGTCCAATAATTGAGGTTTTTGCGTACGCTCGGCACTTCAATACAATCCTTGTTCATTCTCCTCAGAGCAGCACCCAAGTCAAAAATGATATTTGACGGAGAGCTCTTCGATCGTTTCTTGACTGATTTCTTTGGGTGTTTACGTCTCATCGGCTCCTTTGTGTCTTCCAAAATTATTATTTTTGGCCTTTCAATAGAAACAGAATATGTGGAACCTTTCTCGAATGATTTCTTTCGGTGCTTACGTCTCAGTGGCTTCTCTGTGCCTTCCGGAATTAATTTTTCTGAACTTCCTTCGAAAGAAGGATGTGCGGATGTTTTCTTCAATGATTTCTTATGCTTTCGTTTTAACGGATGTTCTGTGGATTCTTTTGGGATTTCTTCCTCTTCCTTCACATCTTCACTCGGCGAAGAACTCATTGAATCTTCCTTGCCTGATGTCCTTAATCTTCTACGTTTCAGCGGCCTCTTGGTGCCTTCTGAGATTATTTTTTTCGGACTTTCACTAGAACGAAAATGTGAGGATTCTTTGCTGACTGATTTTTCATGATTTCCAATTAACACAGATGTCGCGGAAATTTTCGGGACTGACTCCTTTACACTTCCACTGGACGAAGAATTCAGGGAACCTTCCTTGTCTGATTTCATTGGACTTCCGTTAGGCGTAAGGCAGTAATCAACTTCCGAAATATTTTTTTTTGGATTTTCACCAGAATGAGAATGAGTGGAACCTTCCTTGACTGATTTCTTAGGACTTTCGCTTGACGGAGAACTATTGTCTCCTTCTGAAATAGATTTTTTTGGAGTTTCACTAGTAGAAGATTTTGCGGACTCTTCCGTGTCTAAACTAATTTTCAGTTTTATCAAATTTCCATCGTAACCTTTCCGGATTATTTCCCTCAATGTTTCATCTAACAAAGAACTCTTGGAATCTTTCTTAACTTCCTTAGGATGTTCGCTTGCCAAAGGACTCTTGTCACCTTCAGAAATCAATTTTTTTGGACTTTCACTAGAATGATAATGAGTGGAACCTTCCTTGACTGATTTCTTCGGATTTTCATCTAGCCAAGATCCTATCAAACCTGTTGGGATTAATTCCTTCAATTTCCCACCTAACGAAGAATTCTTGGAATCTTTCTTATCTTTCTTATGACTTTCGCTTGCTGAAGGACTCTTGTCACCTTCCGAAATTATTTTTTTTGGAATTTCACTGGAATGAGAATGTGTAGAACCTTCCTTGACTGATTTTTTGGGACTTCCGCTTGACGGAGGACTATTTTCTTCTTCTGAAATAAATTTTTTTGGATTTTCACTAGTAGAAGATTTTGCGGACTCCTCTGTGTCTAAATTAATCTTCAATTTTATCAAATTTCCATTGTAACCTTTCCGGATTACTCCCTTCAAAGTTTCACCAATCGAAGAACTCTTGGAATCTTTCTTATGACTTTCGCTTGCCGAAGGACTCTTGTCACCTTCCGAAATCAATTTTTTTGGACTTTCACTAGAATGATAATGAGTGGAACCTTCCTTGACTGATTTCTTCGGATTTTCATCTAGCCAAGATCCCATCAAACCTGTTGGGATTAATTCCTTCAATTTCCCACCTAACGAAGAATTCTTGGAATCTTTCTTATCTTTCTTATGACTTTCGCTTGCTGAAGGACTCTCGTCACCTTCCGAAATTATTTTTTTTGGACTTTCACTAAGATGAGAATGTGAGGAACCTTCCTTGGCTTTTTTCTTTGGATTTTCATCAAACCAAGGTCCCATCAGACCTTCTGGGATTAATTCCTTCAATTTTCCACCTAAGGAAGAATTCTTGGAATCTTTCTTATCTTTCTTATGACTTTCGCTTGCTGAAGGACTCTCGTCACCTTCCGAAATTATTTTTTTTGGACTCTCACTAGGATGAGAATGTGAGGAACCTTCCTTGACTTTTTTCTTTGGATTTTCATCAAACCAAGGTCCCATCAGACCTTCTGGGATTAATTCCTTCAATTTTCCACCTAAGGAAGAATTCTTGGAATCTTTCTTATCTTTCTTATGACTTTCGCTTGCTGAAGGACTCTCGTCTCCTTCTGAAATCATTTTTTTTGGACTCTCACTAGGATGAGAATGTGAGGAACCTTCCTTGGCTTTTTTCTTTGGATTTTCATCAAACCAAGGTCCCATCAGACCTTCTGGGATTAATTCCTTCAATTTTCCACCTAAGGAAGAATTCTTGGAATCTTTCTTATCTTTCTTATGACTTTCGCTTGCTGAAGGACTCTCGTCTCCTTCTGAAATAATTTTTTTTGGACTCTCACTAGGATGAGAATGTGAGGAACCTTCCTTGACTTTTTTCTTTGGATTTTCATCAAACCAAGGTCCCATCAGACCTTCTGGGATTAATTCCTTCAATTTTCCACCTAAGGAAGAATTCTTGGAATCTTTCTTATCTTTCTTATGACTTTCGCTTGCTGAAGGACTCTCGTCTCCTTCTGAAATCATTTTTTTTGGACTCTCACTAGGATGAGAATGTGAGGAACCTTCCTTGACTTTTTTCTTTGGATTTTCATCAAACCAAGGTCCCATCAGACCTTCTGGGATTAATTCCTTCAATTTTCCACCTAAGGAAGAATTCTTGGAATCTTTCTTATCTTTCTTATGACTTTCGCTTGCTGAAGGACTCTCGTCTCCTTCTGAAATCATTTTTTTTGTACTTTCACTGGGATGAGAATGTGTAGAACCTTCCTTGACTGATTTCTTAGGACTTCCGCTTGACGGAGGACTATTTTCTTCTTCTGAAATCAATTTTTTTGGATTTCCACTAGTAGAAGAGTTTGCGGACTCCTCTGTGTCTAAATTAATGTTCAATTTTATCAAATTTCCATTGTAACCTTTCCGGATTATTCCCTTCAAAGTTTCACCTATCGAAGAACTCTTGGAATCTTTCTTATGACTATCGCTTGCCGAAGGACTCTTGTCACCTTCCGAAATCAATTTTTTTGGACTTTCACTGGAATGAGAATGTGTGGAACCTTCCTCGACTGATTTCTTCGGATTTTCATCTAGCCAAGATCCCATCAAACCTGTTGGGATTAATTCCTTCAATTTCCCGCCTAACGAAGAATTTTTGGACTCTTTCTTATCTTTCTTATGACTTTCGGTTGCTGAAGGAATGTTGTCACCTTCCGAAATTGATTTTTTTGGACTCTCACTAGGATGAGAATGTGAGGAACCTTCCTTGGCCTTTTTCTTTGGATTTTCATCAAACCAAGGTCCCATCGGACCTTCTGGGATTAATTCTTCTAATTTTTCTCTTAACGAAGAACTCTTGGAATCTTTCTTATCTTTTTTATGACTTTCGCTTGCTGAAGGACTATTGTCACCTTCCGAAATAAATTTTTTTGGACTCTCACTAGGATGGGAATGTGAGGAACCTTCCTTGACCTTTTTCTTTGGATTTTCATCAAACCAAGGTCCCATCGGACCTTCTGGGACTAATTCTTTTAATTTTTCTCTTAACGAAGAACTCTTGGAATTTTCCTTGTCCGATATCTTTGGATTTTCGCTCTTCAGAGGACTCTTGTCACCTTCCGAAATCAATTTTTTTGGACTTTCACTAGAATGAGAATGAGTGGAACCTTCCTTGACTTTTTTCTTCGGATTTTCATCGAACCAAGATCCCAAAGTAATTTTTGGGACTAACTCCTTCAAACTTCCATGTAACGAAGAACCTTCCTCAGCTGGTTTCTTCGGAATTCCACTATTTGGATGATTATTGGTGGAACTGAGATTTTCCAGGTTTCCACCTGACGATCCATCTGTGGAGTCTCCTTCGAATAAACTATTAATAATTCCTTTCACGGTAGAACCCACCTTAACTACCGGTTCTGACTCACTAATAGTTTTAATTGACGGTAAACTAAAGGGCTTGGCATTCACCACATCACTCGCTACATCTACCAAGTTAAGTAACCTTGCGGGATGTTTCAGATGTACATGCCTGTGATTGAGCGCTGATCCCAACGCCGTCTGTGCCAAACACCAACACACTACAAGTCCAGATATCATACCTATTGAATGAAACACGACACTCGCGTTTCTCTTAAGATATAATGAAATACTGGATTCGTGACGGCTTACTCATGCGTTGAACCGCCGCGAGATGACATATAGTCCTTTTCAGCAGGTACAAGGGGAGAAGCAGCTACACAGTCCAAAAAATAGGTTGATATGTAACTGGTGAAAAACTTTTAAATGCGATATCGCATTGTTAGAGATTATACGAGCTATTGCAATACCATTCTTATTGTTTACGGAAAATAATAAAAATAAATGAATAGGTGAGTAATTCAGGGAAATACTCAATGACTTCTTCCATAAACAGACATTTTCAAAGTTAGTTCTCGTTTTTATTGGGGAACACCACAACAGCTCTTTTTTAAAAGAACGATGAAGATAAAATCACCTTATGATTCTGTTCTGAAAGCTACTTTGGTTTTTTATTTCAAGCAATAAACCATTGAAATTGACCAATTGGCTGAATTTATTCTTCATCAATTACGGGATTAGTGGCTTGGTCATGGCTTATTGTCATATGTTTATCGTTCATATTGTAAGAGAAAGGAATTGGGTTTACGGTGTGTTTACGATGGGTAACTTAGGCTGCACTTACTGTTCATGAATTACGGGAGTGGCAGCTTGGCCGTATTTTCTTGCCGTTTGTTTGTTGTTCATACTGTAAGCGACGGAAGTTGTTGCGGTGTATTTATGATGGGCAACTTTGAAATAAATATTAGAAATTGAATATACGAAAAAACTGAGTTACTAGTAACTAATTTGGCTACAAAAGAAGGTGAGAAATATGTGCCGGTATCTTCTTGGATGTGGCTCAAGCCTTCGACAAGGTTTGGCACGAGGGACTGGAGTACAAACTGCACAGGGATCTCCCAAGACAGTACTACTTTTTACTCAAGTCCTACCTTGAAAATAGACATTTGAGGGTGAAGCAAGATGACTCTACCTCCTGTACACACGGGACTTACCCCAACAAGAAGACACAACTGTTGCCACCTTTGCAGATGATACGGCTATCCTCTCTGTTGGAGATGATATAGAAGCTGCAACACGCAAACTACAGAAATCTACTACTGAGGTTTCTAAGTGGACCAAGATGCGAAGAATCTATTTCTAGCTTGTGGCAGGCTGCTTTATAGTGTGATCCTATACAGGGTGATCCATCTATGTGGGCCTATTAAGGAATTACAGCCATACGGTGCGAGCTATTAAAAAATTGACCCTTACCTTTTCTATAGTATTTTGACTCTGCTTGGAGGTGGTGGAACCCGTTTTTCATTTTTCGATGTTTTAGTGCCTCAAATCTTCGTTTGAAACTTGAAGTTACCTCTTTACCCTTTTTATTGGCCTTTTTTTATTTCAGTTTTCGATTCTACGTTAAATTTAGAAATGCATTTGGCATTGCATTTTTTGATTTGGCAATGTGGACATTTTTTTTAGAGACTTCGTTTTAGAGTTATTTCACTTTTTGCGAACTACAAAAATCGACGAATTCTTAAGAAAAAAACGCTTTTCTCCAGTTATCTTCAATATTTTTTTAGATTTTGACCACATTTTTGAAATCAGCATCGAATTTCCTATCAACAGAAGCCAGTTGCTATCATAAACAATCATCATCAGAGGATTCACATTTCATTTTTTGCATCAAGTGATAGTAAATGAGTTGAACACATTCAAATTTCACTATACTTACAAGTTTTATTGGCACTTTTTATTCTACTAAAATTACCAACGTTTCAGATCGATCCCCTTGCTTCTATAAACAGATTGCGAGTCGATGTCTCACCGAAGAAGTTGTTCTTCGTACCACGTCTGGTGGAATAGCTAAGCAAGCTTGAACCAGATCACCTTTTGATTCCTCTGGTGCGGTGGGTTGCCTGGCGTACATTTTATCTTTGAGATAACCCCAAAGGAAAAAATCCAGAGGGGTGAGATCGGGAGATGTCGCAGACCAATTGACCGGGCCTTGCATGCCAATCCATCGATGGGCGAAATGGTTGTTCACTTCTCTCCGTGCAGCTAGAGAATTGATTGAACTGCAATGTCAATCAATGATTGTTGATGATGTAAATTGGCTTCTGTTGACAGGAAATTTGATACTGTCTTCAAAAATGTGCTCAAAATCTAAAAAATATCGAAGATAATTGTAGAAGAGCGCTTTTTTCTACAAGAATTCGTCAATTTTTGCCGACTTGAGTCCTTGTGACTTTTTTCTCTTCCCAAAGTTGAAAAATTACCTCAAGGAAAATCGTTTTGGGACATTCGAAAAAATTCAAACGGTTGTAACCGACCAGCTGAAGGTTATTTCAGTATCGGAGTTCCAGCACTGCTACAAGGAGTGGAAGAAACGTCTCCAGCGCTGTGTGGCCTCAGAAGGAAGTTATTTTGAAGGTGACAATATTGAATTGTAATTCTTTTTGTATTTAACATTTTTTTAAAATCAGTCTCATCACTTAATTTACAGACCTCGTATGCCTACCTCCTGGCGGGTCTGCAGTGCCTTATGGACTCGATCGTGGAGCAAAGTGAAGCGTTTGGCCTCACCCTGAACGTCTCTAAAACAAAAGCGCTCGTGTTCTCGAAATGCAGAACAGACGAAGATCCCTCAATATAAGTACCTCGGAGCACTTGTGAACCAGCACAATGACCCAGTTAGGGCTCGGATTGAGATGGCACGGGCGACTTTCTTTCAAATGAAGAAGTTTTTTGTGCGTTCCTCGTTGAGTCTGGCCCTAAGGATGCGCATGGTCAGGTCCTACATCTTTTCAGTCATGCTGTATGGGTGTGAAAGCTGGACGCTTGACCCTAGCATCGAGAGGAACCTGGAAGCCTTTGAGATGTACATCTATATATGTTGCGCATCTCTTGGATTCGGCGGGTGACCAACGTTGAGGTGCTTTGACTTATGGGGAAGGAGAAGGAGCGTCTTACCGTCGAAGAGAGGAAAGTGCGGTACCTCGGGCACGTGATGAGGGGTGCTCGTTATGAGCTGCAAGATCACCATCGAAGGCAAGATTTGTGGGAGGCGTTCGATTGGGAGGAGGCAGAACTCATGGCTAAAAGAGTACTTTAGCAAGGAGCCCAAAGAGCAAGAAAACCAGCGCCTGAGGTCCTTTAATCAGTCTTCCGTGCAGCAACCAACAAAGAGGAGCTTGGATCGCCAACCTCCACGTGGAGACGGCGAATTAAGAAGAAGATGCCTACCTATCAACAGGTGGCAACTAACCTCAATGGAGGTGTGTTTAGCTTATCTTGATTTGGAGCAGGAGAGTTGGAAAACCTTAAAAACCAAGTGACATTTTGAAATAATCACAAGGTTTTGTGGTCAAGATGTCCACTTACAAAATTCATCTGTCCAATTTAAACAAATGTAACCCCAAAAATTATATTAAAAAAACGTCTGCCAAACACTTGTGTGGCACATAGCTTCCTCGTACCCATAACATGACTGTATAGATCATTGAAAATGTCATCGAAATCGGTCAAGAACTCCCGGAGTTATGCTTGTGGCAAGGATTTCACGTTTGCGCATGGGCAGAGGCTACTATTGATCCGGGGGTCATGAAACCTATAGGGGACCATCTACACCCCAACCCGCACAATCCCTGAAAATTTCATCAAAATCGGACGACAAATTCGTGTAGTTTTGCCCGTAACAAGGATTTGCTGACAGACAGACAGACACACAGACAGATCACGGAACCAAAATTGTTCAGAAAGGTCTAAAACGCAAAATGCAAGTGGAAATTTTGATTTTGGAGACAAAAAAATTTTCACATTCCGAAAGTGCTGACAATGCTTCCGCTACTTTAGTAGACTCGGAAGCAAAAATATATATCTATGCCAACCAGCCCCGCTCTCCTCTACACCATTTTAGGTATTATGGAGGTCTAATTCTCTTAGATTTCTAAGTAGCTTTCGAGTGTCCACTTCTGATAGTCAAGAGATTCGCGTAGGACGGTTATCTAATAAAAAAATGATAAACCTTTGAGTAAAAATTGTCGGCATTTTTCACGGTTAATTGCAGTGATTTATTATTGGAAAAATCAAACCATAAGAAGAAATAAAAGTGTTCCGTTAGACCATTCCCTGTTAGACCCTACCTGTAATTAATGTAAAAAAACTGATACCATTCTTGGACTTCCTCTAACGTTTAATTGCTCTCTTGTTGATTGGAATTCTTCTGTTTGTTAGGAAACAGTGACGGTAGATAAATTTTGATATTGAACTCGCACGATCGCTTCATGAATGAATCCACCTCGATGGGTTTTAAAAGTCGAACCTGATCAGTGACTCTGTAAAGAAAAACTGAAGTTGTATAAAAACTCACCGGATTTCTGTGGCAATTTGCGAGTAATTGTCAAAAAAAAAAAGGTTCAAGCTTTGATGTAACAGCGATCTCCTTTAATCTACGGTCCGTTAATTTTTATTACTTTTTCGATAAAACTGTCTTTTCAATAAATGTCCGTATAGCTGAGAAAAACGTAACGGAGATTTTATTGGAATCGGGGCACCACTGTCGGTCTATTAACTGTAAATAATTGGCAATCATCAAGAGTTTATATGATTTTTTTCTCGAATCTTTAGGACGTCTCTCTGAGAGGGACGGTCAGTAAAGAGATGCCTACTAGAATTAATCCAGGGTATTGTTAGACAACCCAAACAATAGAAAAAAAACTCAATTAGTAAAGCTTGTCGGTGGCCCAAAAAGTTATCCTCAAGGTTAGGCTTAGCAAATCAATAAGATTCTCATCTAAAGATGTGTTCGACTTAGCCCGCACTTTTGTTATAAGGCAGCTTTTTGTGAAGGCTGTGATTAATATGGTTTGTTTCCACTTCCCGATTCTTGAATCCGCCGCCTAGAGAGATATACCAGACGCCTTCCAGCCTCTGGGACATAATCCGAGTGTTGCGGGCATTAATCGCACACATCTGATAAGGAGCAACTACACTATTCCATCACTTCCCCGTGTTACATGGTAGCAGAGCGTGGCTACGCCCATTGGCCTTTTTAGGCGGAGTGACGTTTGATTCTCAAATGAAATGGACCCACCACATACGAATTTGTCTACGCCTTGTACAGAATCAGTCTATAGATCAATATTCATCAGGCTCTGTTTGAGTCAATTTTACAGTATGCCATTGTGATACGGGGAAGCACAAAAAATGACATTAAGGGCCTTGTTCAATTAGCCCTGCCGTCATCCCGCTGATACATTATTTCATGATTTGAATTTGTCAACTATTCATGAATTGTACACTTTGAACATGCTCAAACTAATTCGTAAACACAAAAGTATATATTGCTTCCGAGTCTACCAAGGTAGCGGAAGCATTGTTTTCACTTTCGAATGTGAAAATTTTTTGTCCCCAAAATCAAAAATTCCACTCGCATTTTTCGATTTAGACCTTTCTGAACAATTTTGGTTCCGTGTCTGTCTGTGTGTCTGTCTGTCAGCAAATCCTTGTTACGGGCAAAACCACACAAGGTTATAGTCCGATTTTGATGAAATTTTCAGGGATTGTTTGGTTTGATATGGTCCCCTAGAGTTTCACCTGCGCAAACAAAAATTCTTGTTATAAGACCAATTTCGATGAAATTTTCAGGGATTGTTCAGTTTGATGTGTAGATGGTCCCCTATGAGTTTCATGAACCCCGGATCAATAGTAGCCTCTGCGCATTCGCAAGATATTTACAGCCACTGTGCGGAGGGATGACGGAAGTTGGGTACTTTGCAACGACGCTGAAGTCAACCCAACATTATTTGATCCGTCATTGAACGATGCTTATATTTCATTTTTAGAAATGTCATAATAATTATTTATCACTTCAGTCATCTATCCATTCAGCGTCAATGTCAATTTTTATTATTAGGTATATTTTATAGTTTGTTCAATAGTTGAACATGCCTACCTTTAATTTCTCAAGTATGCTCCTGCATAACAATAAATTTACCCTAATTCAATATTTACTTCGCCTAATTGAACGAAGTTCTTTAGTCAATAATAATTTTCAATGATCTATACAGTCATGTTATGGATACGAGGAAGCTATGTGCCACACCCACCTGGCAGACGTTTTTTTCTGATGTGAGACAGCGCCAATCGAAATGACACATACTCAAGTTGCGGAGGGTAAAAAATACATTTGCTAAAAATACAGAGACATGCAAATAGTCAATAAAGATTTTGAAAGAATTCGATATCTAATGAAGATAAATAGTGTACAGCTATTCAAAAAGGAAACTTGTAACCCATGTGAGTACTTTATGGACAAAAACTAATGATTTTATAAAATTAGCAGCTATTTTATATCATTCCATGGAAGTGGAATCTAAATTTTAACTGTAGGTGACTTATAAAAATAGAAGTAAGAACCAACTCGGGGCTGGGTCACAGTGTAACACTATCCAGCTTATCGTCGGTTATTTTAAATTGAAGAATTTTAAATTGAACAATGTAACATCTCTCTAAATGTAAATTGTGAAATTGAGATTGTAATGCCATCTAGTGGCTTTCTTAAAGTACTAGCGTTACGTGCATTGATCAACGGGATAGAACCTATTCAAAATCACCAAAAGTCGCGATAAAGTTTAGGTACTCTGGCGAAAGATCACTTTACTGCTTGCATTCGGGGGTAGAACCACGTGTCGCCCCTCTCCGCAACTGACCAGGACTAAGATTCACAAAGTGAAATAGTGAAGACTTTCTAAATTGGACGACACACTAGGAACCATTCTTCTCATTGAAATGCCCTTTTACGACAAGGGCCATGCGAATGATGCAAATTTTGCGTAACAGACCGTTCTTTATTTACGACAAGTCATCGGTTTTTGGAAAGAACGTTTGGTCAATTATTAAGCTCCTTCCCAAAAGAAGAAAGGAACCCACTAAAACAAAAACCGCAGCAAATTCTTTCACTTGGTTTATTATTCAATGATTCATGATTTGAATTTCTACTAAGCTTTGGAGTGTGCGTGTTTCACAAGTGATAGAGTTTGTTGAATTTCAGGAGATATCCATCGAGAACTTAAATCGGTTCTCAACCAAAATACCTATTTGGATTGATCAGTTGATCATATTTGTGTGCCTCTTATACATCAGTCTACCTCTGGCTACATCGTTTAGATTTGGATTTGGGGAAGTTTTGATGCAATTCGAGTGCTAAAGTGACTTGATAAATTATAGATGTTTTTATAGTGGTGGGGTATCGAGGTTCAATGAAAAAAAACGCTGAAAATTCTTTCACTAGGATTTATTATTCATTTGGCTTGCATTCATGATTTGAATTTCCACTTAGCTTTGGAGTGTGCGTGTTTCACAGGTGATTTGTTTCGATCATTCGATTCCTCATGGAAAGTTCTTCAAATAAAGTCCAAATTTATGCTGCCTTGACTTTTTTTTTGAGGTTTTCAGGGATTTTACAAAACTTTGACAACCCTTAAAGGGCACTTTAAATTAAGCGAGAGAGCTGGCTAAAGAATTGGGGCGTTGTCGGACCAATATTGATTTTCCTGAAAATTTCAGATTTTTGCTCCAGCCGTTTGGGAGAAATCGTGCGTACGGCGGACGGACGGAAAAATTTTTATTGCAGATTTGGATTCTACATCCTTTGAAACGTAAACCATGCAATTTTCAGGGGTGGTTAGAATTTTTTTTTCAAGATTGATTACAATGGTTTATTATTGAATAATAAACCAAAAACAACCAACAACAAAAATTCTCCTACTATCGAGTTTCTACCTCTAACCAGTTTATATCCTGAGAAACTTCCCATCAAAGCTGCGAAGATGAAACCTTACACAATTTCTGACTCGAGAAGAATCAAGGGAATTTTACAAAAAGCTGTCACCTACTATAGACGACGAGGAAGAAGAGGACGACGTTGAATTGGTGGATGGCCCCCCATTAGACGCCTAAATTCCATGGGAAGGACCGCTTTAAACCACCACATTTGAATTTTAGAAATTTTTAAACAAAATTTTGAGTTTGAAAACATGCACTTAAAAGTATTATTCTCAAAATGAACCTTTTTTACTGCATATTTCAGATTTATTCGTATTTTATTTTATAACCCCTGAAACTTTTACGAGTTGGCAAACTTTGAAATCCGTTTTTCTCAAAATTGAGTCCGGGGTTGATAAATGGTTTCACCCCTTGACCCTTCAATTATTATATATTCATGGTTTGCGTGATTATTGGTACATTCATGGTTAATCGGCCAATTCTACCTCAAATAAGAATTGATGGGGTAGAACATTTGATAGGACGTATTTATGTTTAAATAAGCTGTTTGTTTGTCTTTTTTATTTTTATTTTATTTTCATTTTTATTATTTCTTCCGGCTCATCCCAAGTTATATTATTCTGACTTTGATTACCATCGTCTTAGTATTTTGATGCTTTTCCTATTCATTTGGCATTTTGTTACTCTGATGTCAATAAAAACGCGACGTTTAATGATTTCCAAGTCAAATAAAAACAAACCCTAACCCCAGGTGATCTGACCAATATTGAGTGTTTTACAAAAAAATTGTAAAAACGCCCTAAAAAAAGTACAAAATACTGCTAAAATTATATTTTTCTGCCGAAAATTGCTAAGGAAACGTTTCAAACTACAAATTCCAACGCTGCAAAATTTATAAAAGCGGCAACAATTTTAAATTGTTTAAAATCATTTATTTGTAGAATAAAAACAGTAGAAACCATTTGTACTGGTTTTGTTTATTTTTATGTATCACGATTAAGTACGTTACCACGACTATACCAATTCTTTACTCTTCCGCAGGAGAGTTTGTTTTGTATAAAATACAGATTTTTATAATGGGAATATCATAATGTACCTATAATTTATACTTTAACATTTATCGTAAGAAATCCAGGTTTCAATCTGTCAAGCAAAAATATGGTCATATCCAAGAAGGTGTATCGACAAACTGAATATTAAACCCGTTTCTTTTTAATGTAGCACGATGTTCAAGTACTCCGAAACCGAAGTCGACTATACCAAACGTTTATTTTCTATCAACAATACTTTTCTTTTCTCTTCCGCAGAAGAGTTTGTTTTGTATAAAATACAGATTTTAATAATGGGAATATCATAATGTACCTATAATTTATCTACTAAGTAGGTACCTGATTTTCATACCAAAATAATGTACCATGTTTTTCGGATTTAAAATGTGAATTTCTCCACGAAATCGGACCAAAATCATAAATGTGACTATATCATTCGAAAGCTGGTTAAATGCGCTACTTTTTATGGAATTTGCAGTTTTGTGGGTGGTCTTTTAGTAAATTGATGAGCGATAATGAAAAATAAGAAAATGTAACTTTCCTACATAAGTTAAAGTTTGAGCTGTTCATTCGATGCAAAGTTAGTGACTTTTATGGTAACCTGTACTACCATCTTATTGGAAATTTAATGCTGAATCCAAAAATGTACTAAAAAATTGAAAAACATCGGAGCAAAGTGCACATAACACAGCTTTTGTGGGAAAAAAAACGTGGTTTCCTCGAAAAAATCTTTGAAAAATCATATCTCCGGAACGGGTTGAGATAGAACAGTGCGGTTGGCGGCGTTTTTCTCCATTTTCGGTCTAGTTTCACCGAAAAAATTTTCTTACACTACGAGGGAATCAACCAATATAAGCAGACTAACATTTTTTCCTCACGAACTGGAATTTATTTTGGTGATTCCCAAACAATAGCCAATTTTCAGGTCCTGACATTTCAAAAATTCAAGTATTGCTTTTGCTAGGTTTTTGGATGTTTATCACTTAATTGGCCTCCCTGGATGTCTTACTGATGCTCAGTAATTCAAGACATCCCATAATTCTCCAAGAAATTCAAATTTGATAGAAGTCGTAACAATAACCCAGTTTCGGTCACGACAATGACAATTTTGGTATGCTTCCACTTACATGAAAATGAAAATTTGGACTTTCAACAGAGATTCTTCCAAAACTACAGTACTTTTTGTGGGGTTTAAAAATGCAACGTGATACAGCCTTCCAAGAGAATAAGTGGTTAGAAAGAAAATTTTGAGATCAAACATAATAGGTGAGCAACTAGGGCCATTAAAATGACACATACTAACCTGTTTTCAGATGTTCGGCTTTAGGACATTAAAAGAAGGGGTTGAAAAACCATTGACAGCTGAGCTTTGCCTGCATTGTAAATAAATATGGATTAATAAAAGTATTTCGTTTCATGCCATTTTTGTCGCTGGAATCCTTATAACAGACTACATCTTTCGTGATTTTCTGAAACATGTCAAAAAGTTTAAGCTATCATAGCCAAAATGTCTTGGGTGTATGTGTCTCTCTTAGGGGGGTTCCAATTTGGTTATAAGTTAAGATTGTAAAGGACAAACTTCCTGCTGCGGTTAACTTCATTTAAATTTATTTCAGTGGATGAAATTCGTCGAGTGTCGTTCACCTCGAATTCACCAGCGATCGCATTATCCAGAACGGAGAATTCCCCATCAGAGCGCGACCGGCGGAGTAATAACTCGCTAATTAGACGTTAATTATGATTTCGTCGTGGCGAGGCAGCTGCTCGTACGAGCGTCGGGTTGGGAAATCAGCTGGACGGACGGCCGGCTTGCATCGCTTCTGTCAACTCGAGGGTGACGTCGGATTATTCAATGCGAGCTGTAATAAGACTTAGCGGCGGCAAGACTTAGCGGTAATAAGACATGTTATGCCCTGATGAGCCGACGCCGACATCAACAATAACAACAGGGCGGACGGCAGCGACGTAATTCTGAGTGGGGGTCGGTATATAAAGCTGAGGAGGTCCGAGGGTTAATTACAGTTTGCAATGCGATTCGGAGGATTTGTCGTGGTCTTGTGCGTCGCGGTGGTCGCAGCGGAGGCGGCGAGGTTAAAGAGGCAGTTGGACTTCGGCGGGTTCGGTGGTGGAGGTGAAGGCGGTGGGTTCAGTGGCGAAGGAGGAAGTTTCGGTGGTAGCAGCTTTGGAGGCAGCAGCGGTGAAGGAGGCAGTTTTGGAGGCAGCAGCGGAGGAAGCTTCGGCGGTAGCAGTGAAGGTAGTTTTGGAGGCAGCAGTGGTGGAAGTTTTGGAGGCAGCGGCGAAGGTAGCTTTGGAGGCAGCAGCGGAGGAGGCAGTTTTGGAGGAAGCAGTGGCGAAAGCAGTTTCGGAGGCGGTGACTTCGGAGGATCTAGCAGCAGCTTTGGCGATTTCGGTGGTAGCGAACACAAGTTCGAACACCACGAGCACCACGAGAAGCCCAGAGTCCACGACGAGCATCACGAGCACCACATCAAAACTGTCGTGGTCACCAAGAAAGTCCCCGAGCCCTACCCTGTCCACGTCGAGAAGAAAGTTCCAGTCAAGGTAACTAACCAAGTGTCTACAGCAATTTAAATTTAGCAATCCAGTTTCGACATAAATTCGAGCATTCCAAAGATGACTTGGTTGTACTTTTCGAGCTCAATAAACAGCTTAACATTTGAAAAATATGGAAAAGTATGTTGATAAGTTTAGGTAAGTTGGTCCAGAGCACAGTGGCACGAAAACAATCTACCGGTTCAAAACTCTGTAAAAACGATGAAAAATTGGACATCAATTTACATGGGATTGGATCAATCAAATCAACCTATTTAATAGTAACTTAATACTTTTTTACTTATTCCAAAAATTGTACTAAAAAATGACAAAAAATGATAAAAACGGCTAAAAATTATTAAAATGTATATTTGTCTCTTGGTTTATTATTCAATAAAAAAAAACGCTTTGAAAAAAAAAAAAAAAAAAAAACCCCCCTGAAAATTTCATGGTTTACGTTTCAAAGGGTGTAGAATCCGAATCTGCAATAAAAATTTTCCGTCCTTCCGCCGTACGTCGTACGCACGTTTTCTCCCAAATGGCTGGAGCAAAATATCTGAAATTTTCAGGAAAAATCCATGTTGGTCCGACAACGCCCCAATTCTTTAGCCAGCACTCTCACTTAATTTAAAGTGAGTTTAACCCTTTCGGGTTGTCAAAGTTTTGTAAAATCCCTAAAAACCTCAAAAAAAGTCGAAGCGGCCTAAATTTGGACTCTTTTTGAAGAACTTCCCATGAGGAATCGAATGAGCCCTTCCCCAGGCTCGAGGCTCAAACCATTCCCGATATAGGGCCCGATTTATGGTGCCAACATTTGCGTTTTTTTTTTTGGTTTATTATTGTTCATGTTTTCATCGCAGTAACCTAGTGACGTAGTGATGTAGTAATGTGGATACTGGAGTGAACTCCTAAAAGGCTTTGTAGCCGATACACGGGTTGAAGCATTCTGATACGCATGAAACGCTACCAATTCTTTCTCTGGGGTTTATAATTCAATTGGCTTGCGTTCATGATTTGAATGTCTACTAAGCTTTGGAGTGTGCGTGTTTCACAGGTGATAGAGCGATTATTGAATTTCAGGAGGCACACAAGTATGATCAACTGAACAATCCAAATAGGTATTTTGGTTGAGAAGAGATTTACGTGCTCTATGCATATCTCCTGAAATTCAATAATCGCTCTATCACCTGTGATACACGCACACTCCAAAGCTTAGTAGACATTCAAATCATGAATCATTGAATAATAAACCCAGTGAAAGAATTTGCAGCGTTTTTTCTGTTCTTTCAATTCTATTCGCTCTCGCCTTCTTAGTAGTTGTTAAAGTAGCATCTTGTCACAATATTTTCTTGGCGAGCCTATTAATAGCTTCAATTGCTTTTTTTCATCTTTTATTGCATTTGCCCTTGTTATTAAATAAATAAATAAATAAATGAATTGCAGTCTGAGGAGTGTGGACAAAATTTTACGAATTCGGCCTTAAAATGTTCTGAAACCACCTTCCCCCTCCTCCCGGAACAATTCTAATAGGCTTCCCTCGATATTGCTTCGAAGGACGTCCTAAAAAGTACGGTTGACGGTGGCTAACTCTATTTTCGATTTAGTTCCAACCAATTCGTTCGGGACACCCTGAATAACGATGAATGAATATAATGTTACATTATAGCAAAACATTACAAAATGGCATTTAGAAAATATTTTCGGCTTTAAAATCGATAGTAAAAACTATTAATGCTCACAAATGTTCAAATTCAAAGGCATATGAAATAAATACAATGCAAGCTTAATAATTTAGGACAATTTAGCCCGACTGGAACTGTTTTAGCGTCTACGTAATAAGCAGGAAGTTATTATAACAGTTACATCAAATCGAAAAACATTACAAAAACTTGAAAGGTAACATCTTCAGCTGCTGAAAGCGTGGCCTGAACGTGTCACTTGATGGAATTCAATTAGACACTTGATTCTTCGTTGTTGTGTTCTTGATGTCGTGATTTTGGATTTCAGGTGGAAATTCCAGTAGACAAGCCCTACCCCGTCTACGTGCCTAAGCCATACAACGTCTACGTGGAGAAGAAGGTGCCGTACGAGGTCAAAGTCCCAGTCCCCAAGCCCTATACCGTCTACAAGAAGGTTCCCTATCCCGTCAAGGTACGCAATAATTAGCTTTATATATGTTAGGGTAGAATCCCGACCCTGGATTCACGAACCTTCCGTGGAGACAGGGCAATGGTAAGTTTCGATAGGGATGGTAAGTTTCGAACAGTCTGTACTTGGTATCTAGGTGTGGCCACATCAAAGTCCGATGTGACCCCACATGGAAGAATAAAAGGGAACTTTCATATCGACTCCAAGACTTGAACATTACTCCTTGGTAATCTGAAGGTGCGATTGGAGGTTTGATTCAAGATCTTCTCTGGTCAAACGAGAAGTCGTGTTCAGGAATCCTGAGGGAGTTTTGCCTTATGGCCTCTCTCTGGCTTTTAAACAGGAATATCTTCTAAAGAGCAGACTGATAACCTAGTTAAGGCCCTTGGATATGGACAAGCTCCTGTATTGACGGCCACTCTGCCAAGTGAGGTTTTGGTATATCCACACATGCGCACGCTCATGTGCAACACTCCCATTCCCAGCATATTGAATGGCATGTTGAGGTATTCAGCATACCTCAGCCATATTCACCAATATTTACTGCCCCAGCAAATCCAACCTCAACAGGAGCCCAGGTAAGTGACCCCCCCCCCCCCCCCCCCCCAACATTTTTGAAAGCGTAAAAACACTCCTTCAACAAGGCCAGAATAGACCTTCATTTAAAAACGTCAACATTTCTAAATGAAAGAAGTTGATTAGTAGGGGCAATAGTGATAGAACGTTGTCGCTATTTCCATCTGGCTTTCCAAATGTTATTTCTACCACCCCAATTTTAGCGCAGTTTTGCAAGAAACTTCCTTTTATTCCGTTCATTCTATACAATCAGCTTTCGGTAAAACCCAAGTTTTGCAAGCAGCATCTCGATGCACCCGAAGTTCGTCAGGTAATATATTCTGTGATTTACCTAAACTTTCTTCTTTATTTTTTAGTGATGCCATGCTCCGTAGGGTACATATTAACATTATCAATTGATAAATATCATATCATCATATCAAATTAATGCTTACTACTCGTTTGTACAGGCTAAACAACCGTGGAATCTTGAATTGCAAAGTACTTGTTTGGCCCTGCACTGGTATTTTTTCGCGGAACACTTGGTTTTGCAGTCGCATCTTGTAAATCCTTGGCCACCCGAGACACTTAAGTGACTCGCGGTTTGCCCAAGACTCGCCCGATTGTTTTGACCGGGAAAACTCCGATCCACACTGCTTTTTCGGGCTTTTCCCGTGTCCATTGGCCTGTAAATGCTAGTTTTTGCGCAGGGTCAGGGGTTTACCGTAACAGATACATGTGTAGGAAAACTCATCGGACTGCACTAGTTGGCCACGATTATTGCGTGACCATTTGCAGCTTTCTGGCAAACCGTTTAGAGTCAGTTTCGCCAAAGCGTTAATCAATGTATACTAATTATAGCAGAGATTCCAGCAGTTGAAAGACAATGTTCGGTTCCTCAAATTACAAACCGAAAACCAACATGCTAAATCGACGACCATAACCAACCACACAAATTCAGGTGGTTCGCGTCCTAAACAACGATTAACACCAGTTCTTTTCTCCACCTTTGTTAGTATTCTGTTAAAATTCTGTTTTGCGACGATACTGTTCTTCATTCTTCTGTTTTTTGATTATTGTTTTCCGTTATTTATATGTTGTAAGTGGTTCCTTCCTTTGATGTACTTGTATTATCGTTGTAGAAATGAGCCAAAGAGACTTGATTAGGGTATTGGTACTTGTGAACGAGTTTGATGAGAATTATGCAGATTTTTGCTAGTTTTCATTGAAATACAGAGCATAAAGTGACGAAATTGAATGTCGGTGCCGCAAATATAGTTTCTTTGTAGTGTAATCTTACCAGATATATAGGACTCAAAATATTCTATACTATACTAGACGCAATAGTATGCCTTTTTCGGAATACTAAAATTTCCTTTCACATTTTATCTTAAACGGAGCCCCCGCTTCAGCGTCCATGGCCATGCGATATATAACAAAAATAATATTTACAAGTAATTGAAATATGAACATAAACAATACTATTAACAGAAACAGAAAACAAGAAGTAAAGCGAGTGAAATAATGAAGCAAAGCAAGACGTAACCGAACTAAAACGGGAACAAAGTGGAAATAGAAACGGTTATTGGTAACGTTGTCTCTGTCATCTCGATATCGCCTGTATCTTGCTTGCAAATGCCTTGTTTAAAGTTTAAACCGACGTTTTAACTTTAAATCGACATTTTACGAAAAGCAGTAAATTGGTGTTTATTGATAACAGTGTAACCATTGATTGATATTGGTGAAATTTATTTGTTTTAAATCAATGTTCAAATCTCTGGTTAGGCAATGGGGAGCTTTGGGGATTTTGGTGAAATCGGTCCTAAGCGTTGATTCAAGTATCTCAAGATATAAGGTGATTCAAAGTATTTCAGCCAATCAGTGTACGATAGGGTTTTTGACAATGCATAGACCGATGTTGAAAGGAATTTTACTCAAATTTTCTTTAGGTTTAATTTGAATGAACATTCTCATTGAACTGGAGGTCGGTCAAGCTGAGCATTCGCTGGAGGTTCTTAGCAAATAGAGTGACCGGAATCGTGTCGTGTAAGTGAAAGTTGGCAAGGAAGTGTAGATAATAAGTAGGAGTGTTTACGGCCCAAAAATATCGATACCCCTGACTGATTTCGAACTCGTGTTCTTACTAAGAAGAGGAAATTGCCCCTCTGACGGATTGAGCTATGAGGGCGATTTCATCAAACCTCTTCGACTGTCAGTTACGCTCCATTAATATAACAGCAGGTTTAACGGGGATTCATCGAAATGCCTTTGGAAAAGAGGGTGTATGAGATTTCCCAAAACTCAGAGCAACAATCGGGTCGGGTATCCAGGTAGATTGCGGAGGTGTGTGCGGTTGGGCCAACTATTCATTATCCGAAAATGGTATGGTATGGTCCGGTATGGTATGGATGGTCTGTGCCGAGGCATAGGCATTGCACTGCCTGTCTTCTCCACTTCATTATAGTACGTTCTACGTTACTTGCTCAGTCTCGTATAGTACAAAAAATATTACTGCAGTAGAAGTAGGTGAAATGCACCGACTTAGTTCAATTAATTTTGGTCCTCAAATTCGCTGTTCACTGTTTTGTGCAAATTACAGACCGATTCCACTTGCTGATGGACTCAGTGCTACTTTCGCCGACTGTCAAAACCGCTGTATCATTTGCGAAGGTGGTAGGAGATTAGTGGGAGATAACTGTTCTACAGGTCATGTATGTGTGGGCCATATGAGATTCCTACATTGATGAGCTTTGGCTCGTAATATGAATCTTTTTTCTTCGAGTAGGTACATCTGGTGGAGTACTCCGTCGCGGCACCATATTTGCCTTACTCTGCGTTGTGATAATTTAATACGTTCATATCGCCTTAATTTCTACATAAATAACGGGAAGAGAAGTATGACATTTCCGTTTACTCCTCATTGTGCATTATCGCATTCGCACATTGAATTAAACTTTGCGCCAATTAAATGAGACGTCCTCAAATTGAATTAGACCTCCGTACGTGAAAAGAACATTGACATTAAGAAACTTCAATAATCCGTGATAGATGCTTCACTAATCAAGGGCTGACACACCGATTACTTGCAGTCGATTGACTCAAATCAACAGAAATGCTTGTCAACTCTTGCTTCATTCATTAGATTTCCTCAAATTGAAGCAGGCCTGCTTACTTGAAAAGATCATTGACATTAAGAAACTTCAATAAGCCGTGGCAGATGCTTCACTAATAGTGAATGTGTTTCAACTTCTTGCTTCATTCTCCGTAAACTCTGTGGAGAAAGCGTTTTCAAAATGAGAAATTACTGAGACAACTTCAGAAGGCAATCCTAGAAAGCTTACATCCATCACGGCAAAAGATTGAGCAAATATACGTTTCTTCATTAACTTTGCTTTTCAAAGACTTCTTATTCATGTTTGTTTTTAGGAATTCAACAGTTGTCGTGGTCTGTAGTTAGTATAGAAAGATAGGTTTTATTAAGAGAAAAGTCCTGTATCCAACTGTTTCTTATTGCTGCTTGATGACTGGGGATGGATCGGTAACTTGAAGTACATCACTCCACTCCAAGCTGGCAAGAATTTCGTCCTGATTCTCTCATTTCGTGTTTCAAATCAAAACTAAGGCCGTTCAAGTTTGTTCAACAGCGCTCGGCGAACAGCATCAAAGTGAGTGGGTAGCTTCATAGCCGAAGCGACGTCGCATTAATGAATAATTATTAAACACGAGTAATTTCCGACGCTCCTCGGAGATTCATTGAGCGTCGAGCATGTCATATCCGATTGTTCGCGATAAACTCGGTTCGCTTAAACCCCGTTCTGCTGTCAACTGGATACACAAGATTTCCACTCACAATTCCCGAGAGGCGCGAAGGCAATTCACATTCCTGCCGCCAGCCTTTCACATTCAGTCTTCCTTGTCGCTTTTAAAAGCCTTTTGTAGTATTTTGTCGCAAACTTCGTCATTCTCCTTTCCTGTAGCGTTCATGGCTTATTGTGACAGTTATGGGAACAAAAGGCCTCGGAAAAGCAGCGAGCGGGAATCAAATTCAAACCCTTGGAGTATCGTACATCTCTAGTTATTCCTCTAAACTGTGAAATGATATTTAACGTCTTATACATCCGTCAGTTTTTCCATGGCTGAGGAATAAGATCTCCAATCTTGGGTAGAACTTTTACAATATCTAGTATCATTAACTGCAGCATAAGGCAGGAACTAAGTTTCAGTGTAACACAAATTTTAAGATGAAAGCAAAACCTTGAGCAATCAGTATCGACGAAACTGATGTGATTCGCTTTTCAACTGTGATCTGTTTTTTTTTTTTTTTTTTTTTGGGCAAGTCACGTCCCAGATATCTTGCTGTATTTCATCTGTCCATTTTCTGGCGGTTAGTGTGTAAGCTTTGAATTTCTTCTCAGTTAAAAGTTGATTCAAATCCGGTTTCTCAGATTCGGTGTTCAAGTTCCGATTTTACATGGAAAGGCTGTATTTTCTAGTTCTTTAGGTTTAATTTTACAATCAGCATCTTACTTTCAACTTCCGTAACCCCTCTCATTCCACTTCTTCCATTTTCTACGGAATCCTAGGTACAAAGCATCAGTTAACCTTTTTTCCATACAGTAATTGCGTCGTTTATTGACCGACGATAATTGACAACAAACTTTTCAGAACATAAACAAGAATGTTGCACATCATCGTGTGGAATAACGATCTCTATCGTAGCTAAATGACCTTAGCTATTGTGACGAGTTAAAAACGGAGTGTAGCATGTAACAATTGTAGAGATGTATGTCAGCTATATTTACCTTTCAAAGTGCATTTTGTGCAGCTATCAGGGAATGTCTTCCTCCCCACCACCTTTTCTTTAGTAGTTGTTGAATGTGAATACCATGTGACATCTATAAAGTTCATGGTCGCAATCTTTTAAAAAGGTGAAAAATTTGTGTCAATCTCTTTGACTGCTTCTCATAACAGCTTGTCGAGTGAAGATGGAACGGAAGACTCCATCGTAGTTCCCAGAGTAGACTCAGGGTTGACATAGGAACAGAGGGATCCCCCCCCCCCCCCCCAAATGAACCGATGAGGATTCATTTTCATGATCGAAAAATCAATATTCTCTTACCACACCCTCATGCGAGAGGCAAAATTATAAGCCAAATTGAACTTATAGGGAGTAAGCGCTCAGAAACTAGAGATTTCCAGAGACCTATACGAAAAGGAAGGCAAATGAAGTTCCATGATACCTAACAATCTGATTGATACGATTCATAAGGAGGGAGAACCAGTTCCTATATCATTCTTTAGAAAAAGAGCCTCTAATATAACGGACGGGTTCTCCGAAGAACGGGTTAATGGAACGTCTTCTGACAACTCCTTTCTCAGCCGGGAGAGTTCCTACCCTCAAATTATACGACCTGCTGTGGTGTCGAATGCTTTCCCCTAGTTCATTTGAAATAGCGGTTTAAGTGACCTCTACTACCAACATCCAATGAAGGTTGCCCCTTATTGGTGCATATTGCACACTATTGAGTGTAGGTGGCAGTCCGTCTCTCTCTGTATCAGCCGATTTGTGGTGGCAATAGTTGAGCACAGTGGTTTGCCCAGTGCGCTTAGGGGATTAGCTCCAGTAATGTGTTTCGGCATGTGAGTTTTGTTACAAACTCGGGCACCACGTCCTAGTTGGGAAAACCAGTTAGAAGGGTCGACTGAATCCTCAGCACCTCAACGAGCAGGTACCTTGCAAGAATATTTCCAAACAAGGTCTCCCGAATGGTGGGCCATACCAATCCTCACTCCAACTCTGGGAGTGAGTAGTTCTAGTCCCGTCTACTTGCAGCCAGAAGTACACTCCATGCTGGGCATACTTTTCTAAACAAATCAGCTCTTTCAAGAAGGGGGATCATCGATAAATGCCTCTCCTTATATTAGCACTTTCTTCCGTAAATGGTATCATTGGCGGACGAGGGAGGAAGCCTCAGGCTAGTATTGAATGGACTAGATCGAAGTACCAGCTGCCTTATTGAGGTTGGAATCGCGGATTGATTATTGAGTTTCTAACGATACCAACTGTTGGCCTCCACTTGAGGCACCCTTATCCATCAGCTCTCAGGGCTCCTAAGACATGATTTCTGGCTTGAGAAAATGTATATATTGGATTCCATAACTATTCCCTGAACTGTTATATCTAATTAAGAAGCAGACAATGTTACCTAGTTCATCCACCTCGTCTTCAATTTGTCTTTGCCTGAAAAATTTGTAATTTTGAAGCGGAGCTCCAGGTTGAAAAGCGAAATAACTGTACAATATTTTTCATGTTTTTAATTTCACATTTTATTAATTTTTATTGAATATATTTTTTTGCAATGGAGAACATGATAATTTCAAACTATACCTGTGATTGTTTGTTTCGTCTAGGTGCCAGTTGAGAAGCCCTACCCAGTCTATGTAGATAAACCCTACCCAGTTACCGTCGAAAAGAAGGTGCCCTACACTGTCGAGAAGAAAGTTCCTTATGAAGTCAAAGTCCCAGTCATCAAGCCCTACCCCGTTCACGTCAAGGTCGAAAAAGAAGTACCCTATGAGGTCGTGAAGAAGGTCCCATACCCTGTCAAGGTCCACGTTGACAACCCCGTTCCAGTTCACGTGGAGAAACCCGTCCCGTATCACGTGGTTAAGAAGGTGCCAGTCTATCATGAGAAGATCGTCCACGTACCTTACAAAGTCCACGTCAAAGTGCCAGTGCATGTACCCATACACGTGCACCACGCCAAAGTCCACCACAGCCATTATGACGACTGAATTTCTTTAGCTCGTAATTAACAAGTTGGTGTTTAAATCTCTGGTATCTATTACCAGGAGATCGTAAGACATCTAGAAAAGCCTATGTCAAAGTCCAGGAACACTTGCCTATCAATGAGTACCACAACAAGTTCCACAACTGCTGCCATAAAGATGACTGAAATCCTGGTAACTGATAATGACTAAGTTGTACTGATATGAGTAAGTAACTCATTGTTACCAAAAACCCTTCATGATCTTAAATAAAAGGGTAGTCCAAATACGATACAAATTCCCTTACTAAGTACTTACCACGCCAAAGTTTACCATAATACCTACCGAATCGGCAGAAAATATGTTTGTGATCAATACTTAAACCAGTGTTCATTGGAGGTGCCCTATCTACCTGAGCGGATTGTTCATTTAACATGTCTATGTTATAGTTCCCACATAAGCACAACAAAATCTACATCTGCTACAGTCAAGGTGTTATTAGCTCAGAAAATAATCAGTCAGCGCTTCTGTAACAAGGGCACGTACAAGCAAAAAATTCAAAGCCACAATCCTGACCACTATGGCAACCGTAAACGCGATAACTGATATCTGTTGGATAATTTTACATCAGCAGGTACCTAACCAACCATCCATCTGCCATATCAAGGTTGCAAAATTGTCTATTCAATTCTGCATTTAAGTTCTTAGTAACATTGTCGTTCATGATCACCACCCCACAACTCACTACCACGATAACTGGAAAGCTGACATCAGCTGAAAATTACTCATTTTAAGAATTAATACATGGGGTGGTGGATTCGTTGCAGTTCTAACCGATCATAAAAACAGAAACTCATGGATGCAAAGAGGGAAACAGTTTTGATAGGCATTACCTAATCACACAAAAGTCCTTTGAGTCTCAACACCGCATATATTCACTGTATGACTATAATTTTAGCTTCTTTATTGCATATTATGTTGAAATTTGTTCATAGCGCTTGCTAATGCTGTAACGTTTAAAATTGATGCAACAGTTGGTAGGACCTGATGATGTCTTAAGCATCCAATTGAAGGGGGAAATATGCAAAACGGCATAAGTGTCAACGAGAAAAATCCACAGGAGAGGCAAGAAATTAGTAAATCTAATCTATCCACAATTCAGCAACATAGGTCACTCACATCGCTTGGATTCCCTGGTTTTTTATCTTCACTACCGCAGTTGTCAGATCAAAATGTTGCGTCCTTCTTACGGGTTTTGAGATTGTTTTTCACAGTGTTCAGGCAAGTTCAGATTTCATTGCTACCACGACTTCCTTGAACTTTGCTTCAAAATTAGGAGGACTTCTCACACATTGCTCCAAAACTATTCTAATTGTGTGAGAATTGTAAGGGATCTATCAAAGACAGAAAAATGACTGCTTCTGGCAACGCAAATACTCTGGCACTTAATCCAGCTTTTTTGGAAAATCGCTTTTCTTTCCTTTGGAGCAGCTATAACCATAGCTCTAAAACTTGAAAACCAAGAATTCGAAAGAAATGTCATTCAGAACATACTGCGTATTTTATGCTTCAATTCCTGTTCTGGCGATATTTATGAGGACTTTAGCTTAAATTTTCAAAGTCCTTCAAAGATATTATAGAATCCAAGATGTGAGGCTATGTTGTTGAAGTTGATTCATTTGATAAATTACTCTTTCATCAAGCATTCGAGATTATGTGAGCCCTATAAACGTGCTGATTATCATAACATCGCTAAAAACACTATTGTTCTTTTTATTCTGTGTTCCACCAAGCACATAGTCGACACACTTGTTACATATCTGTGCATTGTAGTATCTTATATCACGCAATAACAAATAAATAATATATATTTATATATTTTTTTGCAAATGTTGAAAAAATCCTACTTCTACGATTACACAACCTGACCACGTCTCCACGTTATTTGTTCGTACATACACTAAACTATATCACGACTCACTATTACGTGTCATATATGTTATAATTAGAATATTTATTGTATCATTCGAAACCTATAATCAAAGTTCTTATTAATTGTTCAATTCATTGCCTGTCATTGTCATTGTGTACTCCGCTCCTGAAATTAAGGTTTCAAATGGAGTGATCATTGTTTGGAAATATTATTTCCCCGTTGAAAAGAAGCACTGGATATTCCCAATTGAAGAATGTTCTAACTCGATTGGATAGATCGCTTATTTAATCAACTGGTGCAAAATGAAACCATCTCCTTCATTGATCAACTTTACAATCCTTAACAATAAATAGAAGATTATAACACCTGATGTTGATAGTGTACTAAAATGTTCACCACCGTTGCTATAATAATCCATGAAGATGTGTTTTTCGGATGTTTCGTTGAGCGAGAGACAATTTCACAGCTTGCTTATGTCTACCTTTTGTCCCTATCTACAAAATATTAATAATTTTGAAAGAATAAAGGCAATTTCGACTAGTTCCTAAGTAATTGATTTTTACCATAACAAAATTTTTAATGGTGAGTTCCTAATCTTGAAGCAATCTCTGTTGATACGTTTTCTCAGTGCTTCACGAACCTAGCAAAAATGTTAATACCATTCGAAACCATGTTAAAACTGTCTGGAATTAATTGTAATAAAAGTGAAGTTAATTGTGACCCCTCCACTGAGGGAGCTAAAATGATGTGATAAATTACTAGTGATAATGGTGTTTTGAATACAAATACATGCATTGTAAATAGGGCAAGTAAATAAAAGTTTATTACCAAATCAATGCGATGAGAATTATGAATCTGACGGCCCTTACTCCAAGACATTTTGGTTTGTTTTTTTAAATTATGAACATTTGTAATCGATCAAGAGAAAAATTCAATATCCCTCAAAGATGTGTAGAATCAGAAAATTGAATAAATACGCTGTAAATTATTACACAGAAAATTTTAATTAGAATAACGAGTTCAATTAGGCGAAGTAAATATTGAATTAGGGTAAATTTATTGTTATGCAGGAGCATAACTTGAGAAAATAAAGGTAGGCATGTTCAACTATTGAACTAACTATAAAATATACCTAATAAGTCCGAACAATCCCTAAAAATTTCATCGAAATCGGTCAAGAACTCCCGGAGTTATGCTTGTGGCAAGTATTTCGTTTGCGCATGCGCAGAGGCTACTATTGAATCCGGGGTCATGAAACTCATAGGGGACCATCTACACATCAAACCGAACAATCCCTGAACATTCATCGAAATTGGTCAAGAACTCCCGGAGTTATGCGCATAACAAGGATTTCACGTTTGCGCTTGCGCAGAGGCTACTATTGATCCGGGGGTCATGAAACTCATAGGGGACCATCTGCACATCAAACCAAACAATGCCTGGAAATGTCATCGAAATTGGTTAAGAACTCCCGGAGTTATGCGTTTAACAACGATTTCACGTTTGCGCATGCGCAGAGGCTAAAATTGATCCGGGGGTCATGAAACCTATAGGGGACCATCTACACCAACCCGCACAATCCCTGAAAATTTCATCAAAATCGGACTATAACTTCGTGTAGTTTTGCCCGTAACAAGGATTTGCTGACAGACAGACAGACACACAGACAGACACGGAACCAAAATTGTTGAGGAAGGTCTAAAACGCAAAATGCGAGTGGAATTTTTGATTTTGGAGACAAAAAATTTTCACATTCCGAAAGTGAAAACAATGCTTCCGCTACCTTAGTAGACTCGGAAGCAAAATGAGCATATTAAAAATCCCGTCAGGGGCGAAGACCGGCAAAAACCGTGACGAATTGAGAGTGTTAAGAATCCTAGAGGAATACGCGTATGTAGCACTTGCATAAAATTGAAGTTGAGAGTCAAGACTTTCGAACAGCTAGATTGGCATTTGAAACCTGTGGGACGGCGGCGTCACACCGTGGTAGCAAACCTAAAAGGAATAGGGGAAAACCGTGTTTTTTGAAGGTTTTGAATATATAAAT
This sequence comes from Creontiades dilutus, assembly GCA_031894815.1. NCBI lineage: Eukaryota > Metazoa > Arthropoda > Insecta > Hemiptera > Miridae > Creontiades > Creontiades dilutus. The sequence goes on along the minus strand of JAVIWC010000011.1, from coordinate 4,915 downwards.
TTTTTTCGCTATTCCACTTGTACGGAACTGGAGTGTGAATATCCGGTGTTACAGGTCAATTGAAACAATCGGGCTATTTTTTTTTTTTTTACTTTCAAGATTTGTAGCGAAAAGTTGTTAAAGTTATCGTTCATTCGTACAATTTTCGTAATATTTTAGTTGATCGTACCATTTATACCAGAAATGTGCCACTAAAAAGAGTTTTATGAGTCTAACGCCCAAAACAATTTTCTCTTTAGTTGAAAATAAATCCATTTCAGGAGAAACCCTAGTACTCAAAGTATTCGATGAGTTTAACTTTTCTGGTCCTTTCTGCGTTCATGTTTGGAAGAATCTATGAGAATAAAGGCAGAAGGAAAATATGTAGTTGCTGATGTCTGCTACTCCATCCGTCAGAAATTTTTGTTTACGTCTGGAACGTATCATCTAAACAGAACCCCATTGATAAATGACATAACGACCCATTCTTCATTTCAGTGTTCAATGAAGACGTGAAAAAGTTGATGAGCAGTAAAAAGTAGAAACTTCCTTGGAAACGTGAGTTCAATATTGAAGTATTGTTTACTCCGTAAAACTCAGTTCCGGTGTTTTTTGAAAACAATTCGAGACTCGAGGGATTGAAGTTAATTGATTAATTCCTTCTTTTGCCAGTTTATGGTTACGGTAACTTTATGTGGGACGTTAACTTTTGTAGTCACTTAAGAATTGTTTGTGAATCGCTATTGCAAGCCATATTGTATTGCAGCTATATTATTGTGTTTCGAATAAAAAAATGTAGAACAGTTCCTTAATGGTTGTTTTACAGTTTGGCAATTTTCCTGAATAGTCAAAATATCGAAAAAGTATAATAAAAACCGTGTTTTCCGGGGTGTTTATTGACAATTATTATTCGGAACATGTTCTTATAAGGTATATTTATGAAATCAACATAATTCCTATAAGAATACTCCCTTAGAAGTACATCATACTTTCACCGACTTTTGGGATAATGTTCTGAAGCCTCGCGCTCGACGTTTTTCAACGGCATTTCACATGTGTCTACCCCTTTAGCAATCGGAGTATTAATGAGTTCGCCTTCTTTCAACAACGCGCATTCCCATGGGGTGTAATTGACTGGGATAATTACCGGGCTAGGAAGAAAGAAAATGAGATCCGAACCTTACAATTAGATCTAGGTGTATAATGTGTACTCAAGAGATGGAGCCGATTACGACACCTTCTTAAGCGGTATTCGCCACGAAGAAATTCTTGATACGATCGAAAAATGAACAATTTACGTCCAGTCCCATGGGTATGTGGCAATGGGTCATTACACCCCAGGCTCATTCAAAGAGGGAGAGCGAATTCGAATTAACAACTCAAAAGATTACCACTCTGATGCAATAAAGAAACAATATTGACAAGAAACATAAATTTTCATTAGTAACCTTACAACCAATACTTTATAGTAGTGCAGGGGTGCCCACAGGGCGGAGGGGGGGGGCTACGCCGCAGACTGCGTCATTGAAATTGTTGGTGGGGGTTCCAAAACAATTGTTGGGGGGGGAGTAAAGTTGATTGAAACAGTTTTTAACGTGAAGACATTCAAAAAACGTCTGCCAAGTGGGTGTGGCGCATAGCTTCCTCGTATCCATAACATGACTGTATAGATCATTGAAAATTATTATTGACTAAAGAACTTCGTTCAATTAGGCGGAGTAAATATTGAATTAGGGTAAATTTATTGTTATGCAGGAGCATAACTTGAGAAAATAAAGGTAGGAATGTTCAACTATTGAACAAACTATAAAATATACCTAATAATAAAAATTGACATAAAATATGTGCATCGTTCAATTATGGTTCAATTATGGTTCTCTAGGCTAAAACTTTATTTTCTCTTTATTACTCACGAGGACCATCTTTACATCAGTCCGAACAATCCCTGAAAATTTCATCGAAATCAGTCATGAACTCCCGGGAGTTATGCGTGTAACAAGGATATCACGTTTGCGGATGCGCAGAGACTACTATTGATCCGGGATCATGAAACTTATAGGGGAACATCTACACATCAAACCGAACAATCCCTCAAAATTTCATTGAAATTGGTCAAGAACTCCCGGAGTTGTGCGCGTAACAAGGATTTCACGTTTGCGCATGCGCAGAGGCTACTATTGATCCGAGGGTCATGAAACCTATAGGGGACCATCTACACCCCAACCCGCACAATCCCTGAAAATTTCATCAAAATCGGACTATAACTTCGTGTAGTTTTGCCCGTAACAAGGATTTGCTGACAGACAGACACGGAACCAAAATTGTTCAGAAAGGTCTAAAATGCAAGTGGAATTTTTGATTTTGGAGACAAAAAAATTTTCACATTCCGAAAGTGAAAACAATGCTTCTGCTACCTTGGTAGACTCGGAAGCAATAGGGTGTAAGACGTACTTTAATATATTGAGAGAATCGCCCTTCCTGCTCCTTACTAAAGGAGCCCGTAAAGGAAAATAATCGACTGATACGAGTCCATTTTGAGTGAATAGAATTTTGTAATCTCTAACCAGGTGGAATAGAAAATGGCGAGTTCACTAAAGCAGCGAATCTTCGAAGTTGTTTCTTCTAAATTCCTAGACCATGCACATGACAAATATTCTGCCTGGATTTTCCTTATGAACAATTGCAAAACAAGCTAAAGCGCTGCTAACACATTGGTTTGATATTTTACTTTTACATATTACGCAGATCATTGGACTATAGATTATTATTGAACAAATTATATGGTCCAGTGGCGCCAGGATAGTATGATAGAATCAGGATAGTATGCAAAATTTTTGTCAGGTTTTAGTGTATGTCCAAAATTAATAAATATTGGCAACTCCGCATAAACGCCGGGATAAGGTCTCGTTAACGAAAAACATGATTAAGTACCGTTATTATACCGAAAGAAACAACGTAATTGACAACAAAAAGAAGAATAAGCAAGACACTGAAGAGCAATGATACTGCCAGAGTGCCGGGTAGCAGCAAGGTGAGTGACCTGCCAGATGGGGGACGATGATGTAGAGCACACATTCTTTATATGCCCAAAATGGCAGCAGCTAAGGCAGGAATTGGTTGGAGTACTAGGTGATTTTAGCCCAGAAACAGTAACAGAAAAGATGATACAATCTTCGGAGAGGAGTACAATCAGACGTAAATTCCTATGACCATGCACATGACAAATATTCTGCCTGGATTTTCCTTATGAACAATTGCAAAACAAGCTAAAGCGCTGCTAACACATTGGTTTGATATTTTACTTTTACATATTACGCAGATCATTGGACTATAGATTATTATTGAACAAATTATATGGTCCAGTGGCGCCACAGAATCAGGATAGTATGCGCAAAATTTTTGTCAGGTTTTAGTGTATGTCCAAAATTAATAAATATTGGCAACTCCGCATAAACGCCGGGATAAGCAAGTTGTTGGAGTACTCAAACGAAAAACATGATTAAGTACCGTTATTATACCGAAAGAAACAACGTAATTGACAACAAAAAGAAGAATAAGCAAGACACTGAAGAGCAATGATACTGCCAGAGTGCCGGGTAGCAGCAAGGTGAGTGACCTGCCAGATGGGGGACGATGATGTAGAGCACACATTCTTTATATGCCCAAAATGGCAGCAGCTAAGGCAGGAATTGGTTGGAGTACTAGGTGATTTTGGCCCAGAAACAGTGACAGTAAAGATGATACAATCTACGGAGAACTGGAGTACAATCAGCACGTATATCACTATGGTGCTCAAAGAGAAGGAAGTGAACAGAAGCTGGGAATGAGCCAGGGTAGAAGTACTGAAGACCAGGAGGAACCCTCACGAGGTTAAAAAGGGGACTGTCCCGAATTAATGCCAAAAAGCAGTCCCGGGACAGTCCTAAAAGAAGAGAGGAACGGTGTTTTTTAGTCGGTATGCCACGATGGAGACCCCAACACAAGGGGTGAGGGGGACACATCTTTTGATATACCAGTCCAGTAATGGATTTTCCACCAACCTCTATAAAAAAAAGCGACGTAGACTACTTAGCAAATACATATTACTTTAAAACATTTTTGACTTTTACTTTTTTACCGCAAAGTTGTATACCCCCCAGACCACCCGGTGGCCTTGCCCCCCCCCCCCCCCCCCTGGGAAAATATTCTGCGGGCGCCCATGGACAGGCGCATCCGTACCCTTGGCCAAAATGAAAAAGATACCTGATAATAATATTATCGTACTGTTTTCCAACTTCTCCCCATGAATCCTCGTTGAAGAGTTTCTAATTCATGAGCTAAACAGTGCCTCAGAATGGGTGAGAAGATAGTGGAGTTGTGAGTTTAGGAGGGGTTAGGGGTTCACTGTCCAGGAGCGAAGCTTCAGCTTTGCGCTCGATGGGAGGAGCTTGGACGTGAAACACAGCGTTTCACGCTTGTGATTCGATCCAGCTCCAAAGAATAAACCTGTGATAACGCCCTAAATGAAGCAGGCAAAATTTCTGAGCCGCATAATTGTTTGCTCAGCTGCTAAGAATGATTGAGCGCTCTAGAATCACCAAAACACACTCCTATCCTATTATCAGTTGATTGTCCCCAACCTTTGTGACTTAACTGTGTTACCTGTAAATACACAATGAATTCTTACGTTCTATAATACGAGAGTTTGCTAAATTGTTGGTGGAGTAAGAGTGATTATTAGCGCTGCCAGGGGCCCCAATACCACCATTGATAGGACTGCAACAAGTCTCATAAGCAAGCAGAAAGCGTTCCACGATTTGCAAGTTCTACCCTCATAACTACGAAAAGTAAGTGATAAACTTGTCTGTTCCCTTTGTCTTCTTTCCTGCAATAATAGGAATGCAGCCTGGGTTAAAGATGGAGTTTGACAATCATTTTATTTTTATTTATTTATTTT